>JARHVA010007227.1:565000-729836 GCA_037957365.1 Torreya grandis | reverse complement strand
GGAGGTTTACCCCTTGAAGTGGTTTTGTCATATTATCTAGTATTCTACTTTGATATCAATTATTGCTATGTGATCTCTCATATTTTCTTATTTTATGTGATATAAAATCATTTTATGTGAACATCTAAGTAATTTCATTACAAGTGGTATCATCGATTCAATTTGGGCAAGCTTCCTATAGTGTTGTTTTTTTCAAATTTGGTGAGGCATGACTTCTATGAGGGCAAGGAATAAAAAAACATAAATTATAATTCAGGAAGAATTATTTTTTTGTCAGTGAAATATTGTTAAAAATGCTTTTTTGAAAAAAAATAATTAAAAAAAAAGCCTGGAAAAAAATTTCACTTTGCATAATTTTAGTCATTGGATTCATCTTGATGAGACTATCACAATAATATATTTTTTTTGGTACACTTTTTGACTCCAATTTTTTTATCCTAGTATACTTAGGTATACATTAGATTCATCTTGGTGAGGTGATCACAATGGTACCATCTCCTGATACACTTTTTTAGGAGAAAAAACTTTGCTATGGTTTGTATATGGCTAGTCCTTCTAAATAGGGATAAAAAGGGGGGCAATAAAAATCCTAAAACTACTTTTGCTGGTGATATTGAATTTGAAACTTTAGATCCATTGATTTCTCAACTTTGGGCTAACATAAAGAGCTTAGTGCAGGATGATGACTTTATTGCAGTTAAAACTAATTTTTTAAGGATGCATGGAGAGATTAATGGGGTTCAAAATTAATTAAATTAGATCACTACTTCATTGGCTACTCTTTCATATCCATTATAGTCAAACAACTCTCCACTTCATCATTTGGGTCCTCCTCCTCTCAACACTAAAAACTATAATTCTGGTGTGAAATTAATATTGCACAAAGTAGACATGCATAAGTTTGATGGTAAGGATCCTCTCATTTGGATTACCCAAATTGAGATTTTATTTGATCTACATCAAATTCCTAGGTCTCAAAAGGTGATAGTGGTATCTCTATATCTGGAACCTGAGCAGTTTATTTGGTATCACTAGTTGTGTGATCAAAATAAAAAGAATGGTGATAGTATTACAAAGTCTATTTTAATTGATGAGTTTCTCACTCAACATTAGAATAATGTCTCTGAGAACTACTTTAGATAATTAGCCAAACTACAATAAACAAGACTTGAAAAGGATTATATTCATTAGTTTCAAAATCTATCCTTATAGGTGGAAGACATCACTAAGGAAAATTTGACTGATCTATCTTTGGGTAGTCTCAAAGATAGCATCCAATTGGAGGTTTAGATGTTTAACCCAACTCTATATCAGAAGCTATCCCATAGACATGCATGTTAAATGAAAAAGAGACAGTCAAAGGAAAAAACTTCACTACTGGTCATGATCACACCTTTCTAGCACAATCACATTCTCAACCTACTATATTGACACCTTGATAAATTGAGAAGTGAGCCAAACGGTTGTGTTATGGTTGTGCCAGAAAATGGAGCAAAGACCATCATTGTGCTAAAAAGAAGTTGTTTTACATCGAAGGTGCCAATAAGGATGATGATGATGAGGAAGCACTTTGTGAGGATGAATAAGGTCCTAAAGAGGAATCTAAAGAGTCTCATCCTACTATTTTCTATCCTACCCTTTTAGGTATTAGTAATCCCCAAAATATTAAGGTGGTGGGTTTCTTAGAGAAACAAAATGTCATTATTTTGATTGATTTTGGGAGCACACATAACTTCATCAACAATAAGTTGGTTGCTCACTTAAACTATTTTAGTTATTCCACTCTAAAATTTTAGGTCATGATTACAGATGGTGGTACTGTCATCTACTCAAGAAAATTCCATAGTATTAATCTATCCATGGGAGACTAATTTTTGGATTCTCTTATGTTTTCTATTCCCATGGGGGAATATGACATTATTCTAGGAGTATAGTGGCTCACCACTTTAGGCACTATTGAGATGAATTTATAGGAATTACTCATGCATTTTCATTTTGAGGGAAGGACATTTGAGCTATGGAGATTAAGGGATAAATATCCACAACATGTTATCTACCATTACATGACAAATATTCTTTAAAAGGGTATTTAAGGATTTGTAGCTCACTTGTTTCTCATGAAAGTTCATCTAACTCAGCCATTTACACCTCTTGATCTATAAAAAGTGATTGATGCCCATTCATTTGTTTTTAGTGACATGCCAAAAGGAATTCCACCTATCTGCATGCATGATCATGCACACACAACTTCATCAATAATAAGTTGGTTACTCACTTAAACTATTTTAGTTATCCCACTCTAAAATTTTAGGTCATGGTTATAGATGGTGGTACTATCATCTACTCAGGAAAATGCCATAGTATTAAGCTAGCCATGGGATACTAATTTTTGGATTCTCCTATGTTTGATATTCCTATGGGGGAGATGAAATTATTCTAGGACTATATTGGCTCACCACTTTGGGCACTATTGAGATGAATTTCTATGAATTACTCATGCATTTTCATTCTGAGGGAAGGACATTTGAGCTAAGGGAATTAAGGGCTAAATATCCACAACTTGTGATCTCCCATTAAATTACAAAGATTCTTTGAAAGGGTGTTGAAGTATTTTTAGCTCGCTTATTTTTCATGGAAATTCATCTAACTCAACCATTTACACCTCTTGATCTACAAAAAGTGATTGATGCCCATTCAGTTGTTTTTAGTGGCATGTCAAAAGGAATTCCACCTAGATGCATGCATGATCATGCTATCAACTTATTCCTGGTAGTACACCACCTAACATCAAGCCATACAGGTATCCCTATGCCCATAAAAGTGAAATTGAAAATATGGTATAGGAGATGTTGGATGTAGGAATCATTTACCATAGCCAAAATGAATATTCTTCACCAGTTATCATGGTGCAAAAAAAATGACACTTGAAGGATGTGTCTTGACTACAAGGAACTCAATAAGTACACTATCAAAGATAAGTTTCCAATTCCTATCATTGATGATTTTGTAGATGAATCAAATGGTGTTCTTTATTTTACAAAGTTAGATATATGTTTTGGGTATCATCAAATCTAGATTCGTGATGAATACATACCCAAAACTACTTTTAGGACTCATGAGGGCCATTATGAGTTTTTGGCTATGCCTTTTTGGATAACAAATGCACCATCTACCTTTCAAAGTTTGGTGAATATTATTTTTAGGCCATTTTTGAGGAAATTTGTTTTATCATTTTTTTATGATAACCTCATTTACAATAAAAATTGGGAAAACCATTTGCACCATGTGAAATAGGTACTCTCAATTTTGGAACAACATCAATTATATGCCGAACATTCCAAACATACTTTTGGATCTTTGGAAGTTAAGTATTTAGATCATCTATTTTCACATACAAGAGTAAAATTGGATCTTAAAAAAATCCAAGCAATGGTAGACTAGCTGATTCCTAAGACACTCAAGCAACTAAGGGGATTTATGAGGCTAACTAGTTACTATCATAGGTTTGTCAAAAATTATGGTAGCATTGTAGCCCCACTAACATATTTGTTGAAGAAAGTCTCCTTTTAGTGGACTAATATATCTATTAGGGAATTTAAATAATTAAAATTGGCAATGTTCACCACTCTAGTGTTGGTTACTGCTGATTTTTCCAAGACTTTTGTGGTTAAATGTGATGTATATGGGTATGGTATGGGTGTTATACCCATGCAATAAGGTAGGCCACTTAAATTTTAAAGTCATAAATTGAAGGGTAAAAATTATAATAGGCCCATTTATGAGGACATGATGGTCATTTTGCATGAAGCCAAACAATGGAGGCCTTATTTGATGGGTCATCACTCTTAGGTAAAGGCTGATCATGACAGTCTCAAATACCTTTTGGAACAAAGCTTATCATCTAAAGAATAATAAAAATGGGTAACTAATATGTTAGGCTATGATTTTGAAATATTTTAAAATAAAGTCAAAGACAATGTAGTGGCAGATGCACTATTTAGGAAGGATGAATTAGTTGAGGCATTCTTAGATGATATGACCATTATGTAGGTAGATTGGATATAGGAAGCATGATCATAATGGGGTAAGGATAGTGATACCCATGATTTGATTCATAATATTTAATAAGGTTTGGGTGGATTTAAAAATTTCACATGGAAGGGTGATGCATTATGGGATACATATAGATTATTCTTATGTAAGAATTCTCATCTTAAATAAAAAATCCTTGAGGAACTTCCTACAACTCCAATTGAGGGTCATTCAAGATTTTTGAAAACCTATCATAGAATCAAGCAAGATTTTTGTAGGAAAAACTCAAGGGGGATGTCCAAAAATATGTGGTTGAATGTATGATCTATTAAAAAAATAAAGGAGAAACCATTAAAACCCCAGGTGTTTTTCAACCTTTATCCATCCTTAGCCAACATCGGGAAGAGGTATCTATGGATTTCATTACAAGGTTATTGAAATATGATGGTCAAAATGTTATCATGGTTATGGTAGATCATCTCAGTAAGTATGCTCATTTTTGTTATTTATCATAGCCATTTGTTTCTAGTATAGTAGCTTCTTATTTTTTCAATATAGTTCAAAAATTACACGGTACTCATAAGATCATTTCTAGTGATAGAGATCCCATCTTCACTAGTAATTTTTGGACTGAGTTATTTGCATATTTGGGCACCTAGTTGGCTCATAGTTCATCTTATCATCCTCAATAAAATGGATAAATTGAGGTAGTCAACAAATGTCTAGAAAGATATCTCCATTATTTTATTTCTGATAAATAAGATAAATGGGTTCATTGGTTTCCACTTGTTGAATGGCAGTATAATACTTCTATTCATAGTTCTTCTAAAATGTCTCCTTTTTTGGAATTATATGGATACCACCTTCCATCCATCACTTCAAAATTGAAGGTCTATCCTAAAGTTAATGTATTTGAAGAACATATTCACCATCAATAGGAGGTCCTTGTTAGTTTAAATGAAAATTTAACCATGGCCCAGTATCACATAAAATAGTAGGCAAATCAACACAAGAGTTGTGAGAGTCACTTTGACATTGGTTATTAGGTCTTTATTTTCTTATGGCCATGTAAGAAGATGTCCTTGAAGTAATATAAAAAAGATAACAAGAATTCCCCTAAGTATTATGAGCCTTATCAGATCTTGAAAAAACTTGGTAGTGTGCCCTATAAGTTAGAGTTTCCTTCCTCCACTCACATACATATAATATTTCATGTATCATGCCTGAAGAAAGTCATTGGACATAAAGTTGATACCCAAACTAAGTTACCAAAATTAGATGAGGAAGGAAGAATTATTATTGATCCTGAGGTGATCTTTCAAATATGCACTAAGTAGTTGCAGTCTCGAGTGATTAAGGAGCACCTAATCAAATGAAAGAATCTAACCTATGAAGATACTACTTTGGAGGATGAATCCTTTATACAAAAACATCTAGAGTTGACTCAATGTTGAGGACATAATTTTTTTTAAAAGGAGGGTCATGTTATTCCTTTAACCTTTGGCATGTCTTGGTATATGTGTGGCTAACTTGTGGCTCGCTTACCTCTTTTATATTCTTGTTACATTTCACTATGTTCTTAGTTAGGTCAGTTTATGGAATAACCATGGCTAAGTAAACTATATATAGGAATTGGTGGTTAGTATTTTATCATCATGTTAATTATTCTCCTCTTAGTGAATTATTTTGGAGGTTGCCTCCTCAAAGTGGATTTGCTATATTATCAAATATTCTACTCTATTGTCAATTATTGTTGTGTGATCTCTCATATTTGCTTATTCTGTGAAATATAAAATCATTCTATTGAAACATCTAAGCAATTTCATTACATAGAATGTATTGAGAATTGTCATAAAGCTTTGTGGATCATTCAATAAGTATCAAGAATGGTTTGTAGCAGTTTTAAAATGCCAAAAGTCTAAGAACTCAAAGAATGGCTTTGTGTAGCCTTAGGATAGTCAAGTAGAGACCTATAAGCCTCAAGCCTATATATCCTCATTTTGGACCAATATCATCATCAAATCCATACAAGAAAAATATCAAGAATGATGGAAACCTAAACTTTATTGTAGATATATAGTGTCATAACCCTTAAAGAGATATTGAGCTACTTGGACAATAAAGGTCAAGGACTAAGTTAACAGTCTAGAGTCACCTACAATACCCTATATGGAAATGAATAAGGAAAAGTGGTTTAACAATGACACAAAGGGTGTTGGAAGAGGTGTATAATAGATAAGTGAAACATAATTGGCATATCAAATAAGTTCAAGTTCATTGAGGGATCAGTGGCATGGAGAGAGGTTCAAAACCTCCTATATATAGTCAATACCCCAAAAAGCCACCTACATGCTTATTTGAAAGAATACTCAATTTCAAACTTGAAAAAGAAGTAGAGTATGAATATAGGTGATATTAAACTATTTTATAACTTCAAACAAGTTTAAGGACTATTGGAGGCTAGTGGTGAGAATGATGAGATATAAAGCACAAAGAACATAATCAAAAGGGAGCACCTATAGGTTACTCTAAGTGCAAACTAACCTTAAGTCTAGTGAAATAAATGGGTATAGTAGTGTTGAATGGTGTTTTAACCCATTTAATACTTAAAAAATACCATGTACCATTTGGAGGTTTGTATCATTGAATTAAGTTCCTATAATCAAAATGTATGCAGTCAAATGTTCTAATAAGGCACCTACAAGCCTACTTAGAGGGTTGGTCCATTCTCAAACTTGAAGAGATTGTAGATCATGTTGAAAAATGATATAAACATATTTTGTAGCTTAAAAAATTTAAAATTAAATAAATAAAATTTAGTTATGTTAATAGTGAGGTTTTAGGCATAAAACACAATCAAGACTACTCTAAACATCACATATAGGCTATATGACACCGACTAATCTTAGGCCTAAAAATTGAATAATAGAGGTGTAAATGGAGTTATAAGGCCTATTAAATTATTTAAAAATAGGTCATAATGTAATTTTTATACCAAAATTAAACATAAATATTGACCAAACTAAATTCTAACTCTCTACATACAGTCAACCAACACATATAGGTTTGCTTGCTCTTTGAAGGGTTTCCTTGATTAAAGGAAGGTACTAGACTATGAATAGGTTTGAAATATATCATTTGATATGATATATAGTTTCATGGAGATCACATATAACTAATCAAACTTTATGATAGGGAGATGAATATAAAAATACATTCTAAGACTCGATGAATCCTAAGACACACATAGTCATAGGCCTACAGTCCAGTAATGAAAGAAATTAAAAATTTGAGGATTATATGGCCATAAAAAAACCTTTATAATTGGTATGGAGTGTGGTATTTATTGTAAAATTACATCCATGGTATCTTTGAGATCACACAAATAGTGGATATACCCATTATTTTGTCTCAGACCTTACCCACTCCTTTGGCAAGGAAGTCATGAGATTAGGGGGTCTTCTTAGACTCAAATCATAAAAAAATTATATTATATTTAATTAAGATCCATTAATTAAATTTAAAATCATATAAAAGGTTTTAATACACCTCAAAGAGGTACCCAACCTCAAGATTCAACTCAAATGCCCTTAACGGTTATCAAGGAGGAGACAAGGCTAAAACCCCAAGTACCCTAACTAGCATACCAAATTATTATAGAGGAGTGAAAAGGAATTAAAAATAATATAAAATAATGTATGGGATTTTTTTAAGGTTAATTAAATCATCCTATAAATATAATGGAGTTTTGAGACCCAAAACTCATATTTGACGTCTCTTGAGCTTAAGAAACACTAAGACTCCCACCTGAGGAACAACTTCAGATGCTCATACCATATCCCAAAATTTAAATGGGAATATAATACATTTTTGATAGTTTGGGAGGTCAAAAAATAATTTTTTTCATGTTGAAGGAGGTTAATTAATGATTTTTTCTTTATGAACAATCGTTAAGACCCCAAACAGGTCTTAAACCTCTCTAAAACCTTGATAGTGACCAGTTAAGGGTAAAAGACATTGAAATAAAATATAATGATATATTTTTATCTTGAGACATCTTATATTTTTTTAAATTTATCTAATGAGGTTGTAAACATGTACTTTGATGCTGATGTCACTTGTACATATTACTACAAATACCCTATTTTTGCATGTTTTTGGTGTTTTGTAGGTGTTCTAAGAAGGGGATAGGTTCCCAATCATGGGATGAGGTAATTTGAGAGTTTTAATACACATTAAAGTCCAAATAATTTAAAAATATATTATATATGTGGTTAAACTAGACTCACTTTCCAAGGTAGTCTCAAATAGGCTCAAAATGAGACTAAGTGGTAAGGCCATTTCTTGGTTTGCATACTTCCACATGGTTTCAAGACCTCAAAATTGACATGGAGGTTGGTAATGTACTATTGAAATTTAATCACAAAATTTTGGGTTATTTCACATGTGTGATATATATTTATATCAAGGAAATAGGGTCCTAAGTAAGGAGGCCTAATTGAGGTCTAATTCAAGATAGAGAAAGGCAAAAAAAATGGAATTTCACTCAGATCCTAAATATTAAATTTGAAATGGAGATATAAGGACATAATTGGTACTATAATATTCTATTTATTTATTATTATCATCTATAAAACTCCATAAACAAGGAGGTTTATAGGTTTTTAGGGCTATAAGGAAATTAGGCCTAGTGAGGGCTTAAGGAGCAAAATAAATTATTGGGAGTTTTTATAGGAACCAAAATAGTGTGTTTTAGATCTGATAACATATTTTAATATCATTCATGGAGTTTTAATGAATTTAATAATATTCACTTTGGTTTTGGGCCAATTGGACCAAACTAGGTGTGGGAAATGAAGTGTTTTAAGAGACCTATGCATATGAATGATGGAACGGCAGGATAAAGGAGTTTATTAAGGCATTAAAAATGTTCAATTATTTTTATGAGATAATTTAAAGATGAATTCATGACTGGTAAGTCCATTTGTCACTCTTTTCATGCAAAGAAGGGTACTTTCCAAGAAGCTATTCAAAATGTCAAGCCCATTTTTAACTCCTGCACTACATGGAGGGTCAGAGCATCTTCAGGAGTGATACACATGGATTTTTAGGACTTTTTTTTAACTATATCATAACTCCCCTTATTTTTTAAACTCATGTAAATTTTTCAATTCTTATATACTATGCCCCCCTCCCCCCCCCCCCCCTCTCTCTCTCTCTCTCTCTCTCTCTCTCTCTCTCTCTCTCTCTCTCTCTCTCTCTCTCTCTCTCTCTCTCTCTCTCTCTCTCTCTTCCCACTTCTCTATATAAATAACCAATTTTGGCCAAGTTTGTATAATCCACACATGGTATGGTGAAGACATAATGGTTTTAGTACTATATTTTCATTTTATTAAATATTTAAATCTATTTTTGAGTTCATATCTTCTTGTCTAAGTATGTGAAATGTGCATAGTTGAATGACAAGTGATAAGCAATTATCCATATGTTCATCTTAATTTTTCTTGTTTTGTGAAAGTAGTATTCTCTTTAATAGGTCACATGAAGTATAGTTAGTGTCTTTTAATGTATTTATGTGTATAAAATTATAATAGTGTCTTAAATCAGACCTATTGTTCATTCACTTTTAGAAGTGCATTGCATATCACCTTCATCTTTGAAATACTTATGTTAGAGAAAAATTTGATGTTAAAGTCAATTTTATGAATAATATTTCATAGTCCAAGTACATGGTGGTATATTTGATATTGTATTGGTGTATCAACTCATTAATATAAGTTTATTTCATGTTATCTCGATCCCTTTTCATCTTAAAAAGCTAGTAGTATAGGTGATGAGCTACAATAGACACATCAAGGGAGTTAGCCCTTCAATCTAGAGGTTTACCCATATTATATGCAACCCAAAGGTCTAGGGGTATTCCCATGTTCCACTAAATTTAGATAAATATTTAACTACCTCTACAAGGGTTAAAAATTGAGTGAAAATAGTTCTAGTACACCCAATGTGAATATTGTCTCAAACACTTCTGGTCAAGGTGAATGTTGGTCTTGATAACATCATAACTTAATAAGTGTTCTTCACTCAACATTTGATGATTCCACTAAAGATATATCATCTAGTTTTAGACCAATTTATTATTTTTATGGTCATTCTTCATGTTATTTACTACGTCAACTTATAGTAGAAGTAACCATCCTATAAATCCACTCCCTCATCCTAAACTTCCTCTTAAAGTTTATTACCTTGAGCATACCTTGACATTTGAGAACCCTAAATAATATAAATAATAGAAAGAAGGTTTTGAAATTTGATAAGAGAAAGAAAGTGAAGAATATTTTTAAGGCAACATGGCTAGGTAATATCCTCTCCCAACCTTTAATACTAAAAATCCCATAAACCTCAATGCCTATGATGACATCCCTCCCAATGACACCAAGAGTGTTCCCACTTTTAATGGGGAAGGTATTATCACCCAAAGTGAGAATATTAGACACATCCAAATTTTGAAATTTCCATAATGTCATAGAAGTTAACATAGTAGTAAGATTACTTGACATGTCTCTTAGGGTAAAATCCCTTGATTGGTATAAAACATTATTGGAAGGATGCATTACTACTTGTGATGATTTTGGGGAGTTGTTGACTCAAAGATTTGAACAAAAGAGTGATCATACATCACTCATAAATTATTTTAATGTCATTAAAATATGGCCTAAGGAAACTATTCATGATTTCAATGAGAGGTTTTAAAGAACATATAATAGGCTGCCACCTCCCATGAGACCCCCTACAAGTTTTGTTTTCCCAACCTATATTATAACTATTGGGACTGATATAGTTATCATGTTACAATCCACAAGTAGATATACTTTACTTGAGGCCTATGATATATCCATTAGAGATGAGAATGGTTTGATTCAAGATAATAAACTCCCTCCAAAGGTCTCTATGCCCATATTTCCTAACATGTCTTTTACTCTTCCATTTCTAAATCCAAATAGAAATCCCAAAGCTGCTCCAAAGAAATCAGATGATGCCATTGATTGGGATGAAATATGTAAGACATTATAAGCTCAAGTTAGGAAACCAAATAAACAATTTGGATTTCACCAAAACTCCTAATAATACCCTCCACAAAAAAATAAATTTACACCTCAACATAATGGTCAAGGGAGGGGACAAGGTCAAACTAATTTCAATAGGCCACCCAATGCCTACAATCTAAATTATACTCCCAACACAAGAGCTATGGTTCTAGTCTATAGTAACTTGGTTCAAGGAGAATAATTATTACCTCAAGGATAGTACATGAATGCCAATGAGGGTGAAAGACAAGATTTGGTATCTCAAGGAGGACCTACTCCTCACTTGACAACAAAATATGAGATCTTCATGCAATCAAAATTCAATAAAGAGTATGGCAGCCAAGGAGTGAGCTTGGAAAAATTTCAAGTGGAGGATAGATTGGTTTTAAACCAAATTACCTCAATTACATCTAACAAAATTTCAAATATAATACCTTTGTGATATTTTCATGATGTATACAAAACTCTAATCAATCCTCCTTTAAGTCAACAAGGTGTGAATGTAAATGTGGTAGCCTCTACAAGTCTTACACCTCTTCAAAATCATATTTTGGTAAATGTGACTCAAGATACTTCATTTCCTCAAGATAAAGGTACTTCATTACATTTAATGATGAAATAAAAGTTTAGTGTCCCTCATTTTAATATAATTTATTATTTGAATAACACTAAAATATCCATATCCCTTTCAGAAGTGTTCCATATGCTTGGTCAAAAAGAAATACTCCAAGAGTAGTTATCCCAACTTCATATTAGTCTTCAACTAGTCAAGCATGGTGGTTTAGACATCAAAAATGAACCTAATCATATTGTGGAACCCTCCACAAAATTTGAAAATACCCCACCTTTATATCTCACCCTTATTGTGGGAGACAAGCTAGTCCATAATTACATTGTGGATAGTGGGGCAAGTACTTTAATTATGCCCAAAATTGTTGCAAACAAGTTGGGATTGAAATATGAGACATATATAAAATGAGTGTTATATCTTGATGGGAAACTAGACAAGTCAATAGTGCTTATCAAAATTTTAAAATTTTTATTGCATGACTACCCAAGTTTCTAAATTCTACAAGACATAGTGGTGGTAGATCTGCCTACACACTTTGTTATTTGTCTATCAATAGAATTCACTACCAAGATAGGAGGATATTTTTTTGCCAATTAGTATTTCTTGTATTTTAGAACAAGGTATGGAGAAAACGTGACTATAAGAACACATCCATTGGCCAAGTTCCATTTTGAACCATATGTGGAAGCTAGTTCTAATTATAATTGTACCTTTAATGAACAAGAGGAACATGTCATAGATGATGGAGCATCTTCCAAACTTGAAGGAATATTTGATATTTTCCTAGATGAATATGGTATAGAGACATGCATATGATCCCTATACTTTCATGGAAGATATAGGCCTTGTCACATACATCATTCATGATGAGGGTGATGAACATATGTGGAAGTTAGTTATGATTTGAATTTTACCATTAATGAACAAGAGGACTATACAAGCCTTATCACATGCATCATTCATGACAAGGGTGATGAACCATATGTGGAAGTTAGTTCTAATTTAAATTGTAACATTCATTAACAAAAGGAGCATGTCATAAATGATGGATCATCTTATAAACTTGAAGATATATCTAATCTATTCCTAGATGAATATGGTACTGAGACATGAATATGATCCCTATACTTTCATGGAAGATATAGACCTTATCACATACATCATTCATGATGAGGGTGATGAAAATTCTAAGGTAAGTCTTGATGCTCCTCTTCAAAAATATTTTGAGGGTAACTACCTTATTCAAATAGATTATTAGGATAAGTCTCCAATTATAATAGAGCATGAGGAGGGAGATAATTCATTTTTTTTTTCTTAAGGTTAAGGAGTATATAAATGTGATATTAAAAAAGAAGAAGATGATCTATGGAAATAGTTCCATGCCATATTTCAAGAGTTTTAATAGATAATTAATCTAACTCTCCTTAAATAACATAAGTTTAAGATTGAGGTCATTTTTGGACCTAATAACCATGAAGAAAAGTATTAAATCACTTTCAAGAAAGTTGTAGTCTTGAAGGAGTGCAATGAAACCAAGGAAAAAAGTTTTATGACTAAAGATTAGCCTAGATAATAATATGATATTGGATCACTTATAAAAATGTCTGAGAAGCAAGAAAGGCAAGTTTGAGAGATCTAAATATCAAGATCATCATGTTCTATATGGAGGTGAAGTTGAGACAACCAACATGACTCCAAAAAATCAAGATGAGAAGCACCAAATTAACATCAATGAGATCAATTACTTTGCACTATTAATTAGCCCTAAGAGAGAGCTAAAATGACCATTTATTGAAGTTTCAAATGGTTTACTTGTAGTTAATAGAGGTCATATGAATGGTAAGTTCATTGATCACTTTCACATGCAATTTTTTTTAACAATCATCCATCAGTCATGGAGTAGTTGTGACTCAAAAAACATCCATTTTGATCCTATTTGAAGCAATAAGAAGTGTTTCATCACATCAAACATGTTTTGAGGTCTATACATAGTAGGCTAGGTGTGTTGTTTGAGTCTTCCCTAAATGCTTTGAAGTATAGTGTGTGTTTCATTATTTTTGTGTGTTTTATGTGAATTTTAAACCTTTAGAAGGCATGTCAATTTCAAACTGATCATAAGAGTGACTCCATATCCCAATGGAAGGAGAAGGCTATTAGTTTATTAGCATTGTTGTCATGCTACACCTATGAATCACTAAGAATGTTGACCAACTTTTGACCCCAAGTCAAAATTGGTCACCCCCTATAGGTTGAAACCTCATAGGTTTGTAAAATGTTTTCCATGGTATTTTCATGGTCTCAAGTGGTCTTAAATAGTCCCATATGGTCATATGTGTCTTTGTCTAGTCATTATTCAATTTTTGGTCTTGTGTTCACTTATCTAGTTTTGTGGTCAATTAAAAGGTCTTGGAATGTTCAAACATGGTCAAAGGCATATTATAGTTAAAATTTATTATAAAAGGTTATTTGGACATCATTTATATCATAATATCATGCTCTATCATTTATTTGGCTCTTATAGGGAAAAAATCACATTTTGGTCACCTTTTAGCCCATGTGGAAGAGTTGGATGTACCACTTCAACAAGATAAAATTTAAAGAAGATTTCAAACATCACTCATGTCAAAAAAAACTTAGATAAGGTTCAATAATATTCAGAGTCTAATAGTATTGTCAATTAAATACCTAATCTTGGTAAAAGGACACTTTATAAGCACTTGTACAACCTTACAAGATTAGTTTTAATTTTCAAATAGTTTTTAATGTCTATTAGGCTCCCTCAGATAATTTTAAATCTTTGGACCAAGTTTTAGGTCAAACTGACACTCCAAACTACTTTTCTCCTCCATTGCTATCTTCATAAGATTACAAAGGCAAATTTGAACTGAATGGTAAGGCCAAGAGAGAAAGAAAGAGAGTTAGGATATGAGACTTTGGAAATTTTTAGGGGTACTATTAAGATTGAAATATTTATGATTCATTTACATATTAGTGAATTATTATTTATGAACAAAATTTAATAGTGACAGTAGGTTACTATGGCCTATCCATCTGAGAGGGTTTTATTCTTGCACTTGTTTGTCCAGCTCAAAAATATATGGAGAGGACTGCTTTTTAGGGTGATTTTTAGAGTTAATATAGCTCCATTTCATGGTGTTTTAATAATACATCTCATCTCTATGAGCTGATTTCATTTGGAAGAATAATGTCTTGGTGTACAAGGTCTTTCAAACAATCCTACTACAACTTCTTATTTCCTTTTCATGGTGGTCATTATCATAGGTTTTTATTGCTTTGTAATTCATGGAAACTCACTCAATTTCATGGAATTAATTCTTCTTATCTAAGATGCATCTTTTGTCTATCTTCTTCAAGTGTATGATTGTTTAGACATTATCAAGGTTTGAAAAAATCATTATATATTTGATTATCAATATGGGCTCAAATTCCAATGTTATATCATGGTGTAGGCTCTTGAGATCATATTGTGATATTGGAATCATGAGAGAATTAAGATAAGAACCCATATGAACACTTTCAAATTAAGGTCATAGGTGTTCCTTTAATATACAAGCCTAAACAAATTATAGAGTGTTTAAAAAATACCCATTGCCCATAGAATGACATAACACACCTCTCCATACAATCACATAGTCTTAACTACCTCACTACCCTCTTCAAATTGCCCAAATTGACTAGATTCTCCATTCCCAACACATATAACATGTATACATATACCAGATATAGGTAGTTCATACAAATCATTTGATTAGCTTCAAGGTGAGTTGAAGTTAATATAAGGTATTGAGTATTATCATGAAGCTTTTTTGATCATTGAATAAGTAAAAAGAATGGTGTGTAGTGGTTTGACAGTGTTAAAAGTGTAAGAACTCAAAGAATGGCTTTGTGTAGCCCTAAGATAGTCAAGTAGAGACCTATAGGCCTCAATCCAATAGATCCTCATTTTGGACCAAGACCATCATCAAATCCATACAATAAAAATATCAAGCATGATGGAAACCTAAACTTCATTGAAAATAGACAATATCACAACTCTTGAAGAGATATTGAGCTACTTGGATAATGAATGTCAAAGACTGAGTTGATAGTCTATAATCACCTATTGTACCCTATTAAAAAATAAACAAGGATAAGTGGTTTGAAAATGACACAAAGGGTGTTACCAAAGGTGTATAAGATATATTTAAAACCTAATTGGCATCTCAAACAAGTTCAATTCCATTGAGGGATCAATGACATGAATAGAGGTTAAAAAGATCCTATATATAGTTAATACCCCAAAAAACCACCTACATGATTATTTAAAAGAATAATTAGTTTCAAACTTGAAAAGGAAGAAAAGTATGAAGATAGGTGCTATGAAACTATTTTTTAACTTCAAACAAGTTTTAGGACTATTGGAGGCTAGTGATAATAATGATGAGACCTAAATCACAAAGAACACAATCAAAAGGGAACACCTACAAGTTACTCTAAGTGTAGACTAACCTTAAGTATAGTGAAAGAAAGGGGAAGATAAATGTTGAAAGGTGATTGAAACCATTTAATAATTAAATAATCTCATGGAACATTTGAAGGTTTATATCATGTAAGTGAGCTCCTAGAATCACAAAGTATGTAGTCAAGTGTTTTAATAAGGCACCTACATGCCTACTTAGAGGGTTGGTCCATTATCAAAAATGAATAGATAGAAAAGCATGTTGATAAATTATATAAACCTATTTTTTAACTTAAAACAATTTTAATTTCAATAAATAAAATTTATTTATGTGAATGGTGAGGTTCTAGGCACAAAACACAGTCATGACTACTCTAAACATCACCTATGGGCTATATGACACAAACTGATCTTAGGCCTATAAAGTGAAGAACAAAGATATAAATGGAGTTATGAGGCTTATAAAAATATTTAAAATATGTCACAATGCCATGTTGAGACCAAAAGGAAACATAAATCTTGACCAAACTAAATTCTAACTCTCTACATATAGTCAACCAACACATACAAGTTTGCTTGCTCTTTGAGGATTTTACTTGAGTGAAGGAAGGTACAGGACTATGAACATGTTTGAAAGAGGTCATTTGAGATTATATATAGTGTCATGGATATCCAATATAACTAATAAAATTATGATAAGGAGAGGAAGATCAAAATATAGTCTAATACCTGATGAAGCCTAAGACACACACAATCACATGCCTACAGTCTAGTAATGAGAAAAATTGAAGATATGAGGGTCTTATGGGAATAAAAACACCTTGATAATTGGTATATATGGTGGTAGTGATTTGAAAAATACATACATGTTCTCCTTTAGGTCACACAAATAGTGGATATATCCATTGTTTTATCTTAGACCTTGCCCACTGCTTTGGCAAGGGGAAGTCATGAGACTAGGGAGTCTTCATGGACTCAGAGCATGAAAAAAAAATTTATGAAAAATACTTGAGGTAAATTTAAAAACATATAATAAGTTTTTTTAAACCTATAGGAGGCACCCAACCTTAGGATTCAACTCAAATTCCCTTGAGGGATATAAAGGAGGAGACAAGGCTAAAACCCCAAGTACATTGACCAACATAAAAAATGCATACAAAGGAGTGATAAGGACTACCATAGAATTTATACTCATGTAGGGTATTTTTTTAAGGTTTATGAACTCTTCCCAACAATAAAATGGAGTTTTGAGACCTAAAACTCATATTTGACCTCTCTTAATCTTAAGAAACACTAAAATTACCACCTGAAGAGCAACTTCAGATGCTCATACCATATCCAATACTTTTCATGGGAAGGTGAGACATTTATTATAGGTGATTAGGTCATCCAAGAATTTTTTCCAAGTGAAAGGAGGTTAATTAATGATTTTTTATTTATGAACAATCATTAAGGCCCCAAATAGGTCTTAAACCTCTCTAAAACCTTGATAGTGACCAGTCAAGGGAAACAAACCTAAAAAACACATATAATACCATAATTTTATCTTGTAACCTATTTTATGTTTTTTATGACTCCAAGGAGGTTATGAACGTGTAGTTTTATGCTAATGTCACTTATACAAATTGCTATAAATACCCTATTTTTGCATGTTTTTAGTGTTTTATAGGTGTTATAAGGGGATAGCTTCCCAATCATGGTATGAGTTAATTTTGGATTTTTAATAAAAATTAAAGTAAAAAAAAATTGCACAAGAGATTATATATGAGGTCAAACTAGGCCCTTTTGCCAAGACAGTCTCAAACAGGCTCAAAATGAGACTATGTGGTAAAGCCATTTCTTGGTTTCCATACTTGCATAGGGTATCAAGACTTAAACATTGAAATAATGGTTTTTCATGGCCTAATTAAAGTGAATCACATTATTTTGGGTGATTTAACACATGTGACAGGTATTTGGAACAAGAAAATAGGGTCTTACGCAAGGAGACCTTATTAAGGCCTAATTCAAGAGAGAGAAAGGCAAAAAAGATGGACTTCCACTTAGATTCTAAAGATGAAATTTGACATGGAGATATAAAGACATAATTTATCTTATAATATTCCATTGTTTTATTAGGATCATCTTCACAACTCCCTACACAAGGAGGTTTACAATTTTTTAGGGCTATAAAGAAACTAAGCCTAGTGAGGGCTTAAGGATCAAAATGAATTCTTGAGATTTGTTCCAGGAACCAAAATGGTGTTTTTAAAAAATTATAATATATTTTAATATCAATAATTAAAATTTGAGTAGTTTAATAAGATCCACTTGAGTTTTGGGCTATTTGGATGAAACTAGGTGTGGGAAATGAAGAGTTTTAAGACACCTATGCACATGAATGATGGAATGGTAGGCTAGAGGAGTTTATTAAGGAATTTAATATATTAATTAGTTTTTTGAGATAATTTAAAGGATAATTCATGAGTTTGATGTAAATTTATTATTCCTTTCATGCAAATAAGGGTAGTTTCCAAGAAGCTAATCATGGTGTTATGCCCATTTACAACTCCTATGCCACATGGAGGGTCAGAGCATATTTAGGAGTGATATACATGGAATTGGAGGCCTATTTGGACTATATAATTACTTCCCTTATTTTTTTCACTCATGGACACTTTTCAATTATTCTCTACTGTCTTCCCACTTTTCTATACAAACAATCACTTTTGGCAAAGTTTGTAGAATCCACACCTGGTATGGAAAAACCTTGATGGTTTAAGTAATATATTTACCTTTGAGTAAAGAATTAAATCTGATTTTGAGTTCATATATTCTTATATAAGTGTTTTAATTAGTGCATAGATGAATGACAAGTGATAACCATCTATCCTTATGTTCATCTCACTCTTTCATGTTTTGTCTAAGTAGTCTACTCTCTAACAGGTCACATGAAGTGAGGTTAGTGTATTTTTATGTATTTAAGTGTAGTAAAGGATAATATTTTATACAATCATACCTCCCATTCATTCACCTTGATAAGTACATGATCAGAAATTGGGAGTCCGTAGATTTGAAATTGGGAGTCCGTAGATTTCGAATCACAAGTCTGTAGTTTTAGAATTACAAGTCCATAGAAATCCCACATGAAGAGGGATAATTCTTTGGTAATATCATGCCCCAGCCACATGGGAGAAACTAACCACTTTATCGAGCCACATAGCTCATGATCCATCTGCCACATCCCAGAATATGATAAATGTGAGAATAGGCATGCAAAATCAAATCTCAAATTTCGGTTCTAATAATGGTTTCAAGTCAGAGTTTCAATGGTGACACACTATAGAGTTATTTGAGAGATTTTTGACACATTTTTTGGAATGTAAATATGAGTTTGGGAGCTCCTATTATGGCCATTTGAAGATTGGTCAAAAAATGTCTCTTACAACATGTGGCACGTGTTTCGAGGTTGTTTCAACATTTGGACCTATCAGAGGTTGACACTTGGAAAAATGAATGGTTTTTTAAAAATGGTTTGATGAAATTCCACATCATCCACATGCCACATGGAGTTAAGCATGAGATCAGCTCATTGAGCAAGGTGGCGAGCCCGAGGGAGATCAGGAGAGTTTTTAGCTGAGTTACATGGAAAACTTCAATGGTGCCTACATATAGGCTAAACTTAGCACCCAAGTCTCCCATAAAAAGGGGTGTTGACATATTCAAGGAGGATGCCAAGCTTCTTAAAGCATGCAACCACTTTCCACATAGCTAATGTGGGATAAATAAGAAGTCAAGTGTGCCAAAAAAGGTGGAGGAAGTTTTCAAACACATGCCCAAGCACCTAAAAGGGAGGGTAGTAGTTTTAAACCCCTGACCTACTACCCAAAAGGGATAGGCTTTGACCACTTGAGCTATGGAGGTTGAAGTGTTATTTAAGCAGTGAATTTCTATTTCAAGATAAGGAATTTTGGACTGTATTTTTATTTTTAAGAGGCTGAGACTTTGTAAAAGCTAGGGAAATCTTATGTAATGGATTTTTATCCATGTTCCAGCCATAATACATAGTCTTAATACTATATTTTGTCCAATTTACATATTGGAGGAGTATATTTCAACCCATAGAGGAGATTTTAGTGCCTTTTGAAGCATATTTTCAAGTGTTTATGAAGACTCATGGAATTTAAAGGTGTTGGGCTTGATTCAGTCACGGTGAAGGTGAATTCTTGCATTGAGATATCAGCTTACAGGAAAGTTGTTTATTATGTCTAGGTGTTTGAAGTGCCCTTAATGGAAATGGTCCACTCCTTTGGAGAACCCAGAGATGTAGGCATCAATTGTTGAGTCAAACTCTGTTATCACATTTCGTGTTTTGGTAAATTGTCATTTTGATGCATGATTTTGTTTCAATTTGCTGATTTGATTTTAATTAGTAAACGAACTCGTTGATAATTATGACATAACATTATTAAAAAATATTTTAATTGGTAAAAGGAAGTATCAAGTCTTTTGATAAGTCCATTCCATCTCAACAACTGAGAACATTTTTGCCAAACATTTTTCAAGTTATTTTGAGTTTTTCAAGAATTTGTTAAGTTTTGAGAATTTTAGTATTCATACTTAAAACTTCACTTTGAGTTTATCAGTGTAGTTTACAGATCAAGTTGGTATCAGAGTAGTTAGAATGCAAGGTTTGCTTCTAGTTATGTATTGATAGTTACTTCTAAAATAGTTGGATTATTGGTTTGTAGATTGATTATTATTGCAACATGTAGTGTGAAATCAGGTGTTTGTAGGAAACCATGGGCAAGTTGTCATAGATTTAGGTCATCAAAGATGAAAATGAAATATTGAGATGCCAAAAATTTGCACTTGAATTACAAGTGGCATAGTTAAAATCAGAGCTTGAATCCAAGGATGAGCTCTTGATTAGATTACAATGTGGTGAGTGTGAAAAGGTAAAGCCTTCAACTTTAGATGTAGAGACTATGACTGAGTGCACTGTAAGTTTTTCACCATAGGAATCCTCATCTTCTTCTACCATTTTAGATTTAGATTCTAGTAATATTGTTTTTGGTGATTTTGAAAGATACACTAAGGGCATAGGATCTAAATTGTTGTTTAAAATGGGTTATAATGGAGGAGGACTTGGTAGAGATAACCAAGGTATATCTAACCCAATTTATGTTGAGCATAGACCTCTTCATTTAGGTTTGGGTTATACTAGTGTGCAGGTGGATGATGGAGAAGTTGCTTCCATGGCTAAGGAAGATGAGCTTCCAATAGTGAAGGTTCTAGGCCACTAGTTCAAAGGTGTAAAGGTAAAAGAGGTATTGGGATTCCACCTCTTGATTCTTACACTAAATCTTCTGATCCAATTGATACTTTTAAGAAATTTGGATATAATGTACAAAAGATAATGCAATCATTTCCATGCACTTTTTGTGGGATGAATAACCATAGTGCTAAGACTTGTTGGAAATGAAAATCTTTGTTTAAGTAGATTGCATGTTTGAAAGACCATTCTCATGATAAGATGGGAATTGGAAAAAGGGGACCCTCACCTAAGAAGGATTTTTGTACTCATTGTAAATTGAGTGGACATATGATTGATAGATGTTTTAAGCTTCATGCATCTTCACATTCAAGTAATGTTAGAACTAAGATGATTTACAAACCTCTCACTAACGTTAATGAAGCTAATTCAATCCATAATGCAGTTGAAAATACAACCCAGGATAAAGTAAAACCTACAAGTGAAAATCCATTAAAGAGGTTAAGTCAACAATATGCAATTGATAATGAATCCACAAAGACAATCAATTTCAATAGGATGAAAGAAATGGTTAAGTATATTACCACTACATTATTTTTGCAAAGCATGGTTAAGAATTCACCTAAGGGAATGAAAAATCTTTGATAGATGTAGATTAGAGTTGGTGAGAACACTTCAAGACAAGTTTATCATATTAAGTTTTTCAATTCTCACTTTTTGATAACTCTAAGTTTTTGAATCTCCTATTTATACTGTGTGAGTTATCTAGAGGACTTGAACTCATTTGATTAGTTGGAGATAATAGCAAAATGCATGTTGTAGGTTGAGTTAATTCCTTACAACACTTATTTGACTGCTATTTTAAATGTATCTATTTTTGGCACATGGATGTATAGATGCATTGTTAAGATCCTATGGGCATGTTTGGATGTTAGGCAATATACACTTTGTGTTGTTTGCATTTGTTAGCATATAAGTCCCATACCAGGGCATTTTATTACAACATGTGCACAACATTTATTGTATGTTGTCAACATTATAAACTTGTCTTGTAGCTACATTGGGATTTGTTTCAGTTTTTGTCAATTCACTACTTTACAGGATGTGACCTTTGGGTAGGCAGTTTGATATGTTGTAATTACTTTTGCAGTTGTAGATTCACTTACTCATGCCTTTGGATTAGGCATTTTTGTAGTTTGATTGTGAATCATTTTAGTGTAATTGTTTATACCTCTTGCTATGATTGGGTTCTGTTTTCATGGATGCAATAGACCAGTTTGTAGTTTTAGGGGATATTGGACTTTTGGAGACCAAAATCCCTCCATTGGGGAGGTGTGATCAGAAATTGGTAGTCTGTAGATTTGGAATCACAAGTCCATAGTTTTGGAATTACAAGTTCGTAGAAATCCCACATGAAGAGGGATAATTGTTTTGTACTATCATGCCCTAGCCACATGGGAGAAACCAGCCACTTTATCGAGCCACATAGCTCGTGATCCATCTGCCACGTCTTAGAATATGATAAATGTGAGAATAGACATGCCAAATCAAAGCTCTAAATTTGGTTCTAATACTAGTTTCAAGTCAAAGTTTTAGTGGTGGCACATTGTATATCTCTTTAAGAGATTTTTTATGCTTTTTGGAATGTAAATTTGAGTTTGGGAGATCCTATTATGGCCATTTGAAGATTGGTCAAAAAATGTCTCTTACGACATGTGGCATGTGTTTTGAGGTTGTTTCAACATTTAGACCTATCAGAAGTTGACACTTGGTAAAATGAATGGTTTGAAAAAAATGGTTCGATGACATGCCACGTCATCAACATGCCACGTGGAGTTAAGTGTGAGATCAACTTGTTGAGCAAGGTAGCATATTTGAGGGAGATCAGGAGAGTTCTTAGTTGAGTCACATGGAAAAATTCAATGGTGCCTACGTATAGGCTAAACTTAACACCTAAGTTTCCCATAAAAAGGGGTCTTAACATATTCAAGGAGGACACCAAGCTTCTTAAAGCATGCAACCACTTTCCACGTAGCCAATGTGGGATAAAGAAGAAGTCAAGTGCGCCAAAAAAGGTAGAGGAAGTTTTCAAACGCATGCCCAAGTGCCTAAAAGGGAGGGTGGTAGTTTTTAGCCCTTGACCTACTACCCAAAAGGGATAGGCTTTGACTGCTTGAGATGTGGAGGTTGAAGTGTTATTTAAGCAATGAATTTCTATTTGAAGATAAGGAATTTTGGACTATATTTTTATTTTTAAGAGGCTGAGACTTTGTAAAAGCTTGGGAAAGCTTATGTAATGGATTTTTATCCATCTTTTAGCCATAATACACAGTCTTAATACTCTATTTTATCTAATTTGCATATTAGAGGAGTATATTTCAACCCATAGAGGATATTTTAGGGACTTTTGAAGCATATTTGTAGGTGTTTATAAAGACCCATGAAATTCAAAGGTGTCGAGCTTGATTTAGTCACAATGAAGGTGAATTATTGCATTGAGATATCAGCTTGCAAGAAAGTTCTTTATTGTTTCTAGCTATTTGAAGTGCCCTTAATGGAAATGATCCACTCCTTTGGAGAACCCAGAGATGTAGGCATCAATTATTGAGTCAAACTTCATTATCATGTTTCGTGTTTTGGTAAATTGTCATTTTGATGCATGATTTTGTTTCAGTTGTTGATTTGATTTTAATTAGTAAATAAACTCATTGAAAATTATAACACAACATTACTAAAAATTGGTCTAATTGGTAAATGGAAGTAATAAGTCTTATGACAATTCCATTCCATCTCAACGACTGAGAACATTTTTGCCAAACATTTTTCAAGTTCTTTTGAGTTTTTCAAGAATTTGTTAAGTTTTGAGAATTTTAGTATTCTTACTTAAAACTTCACTTTGAGTTTATTAGTGTAGTTTATGGATCAGTACATTGTATATCAACTTCATGTTTGAAATACTTATGTTAGAGAAACCTTTGATGTTGAAGTTAGTTTTGTGAATCATCTTCATAGTGCAAGTACATAGTGGTCTAGTGGATAGTATCTTGGTGTATCACCTCATTAATATAGGTTTATTTCATGTTATCTTTATCCCTTTTCATCTTAACAAGCTAGTAGTATAGGTGATGAGCTATAATAGACATATCAAGGGAGATATCCCTTCATTCTAGAATTTTACCCCTATTATAGGAAACCCATAGGTCTAGGGGTATTCCCATGTTCCACTCAATTTGGAGAAGGCTTGAACTACCTCTCTAAGGGTGAAAAATTGAGTGAACACATTACCCTCTTTATTCATCTCTCTTCATGGCATCATTATTAATGAAGAGCTTCATGAATATCATATTCACCCCTTATATTTAATTGATGAGTGATGTATGAATTCTATTAAACATAAAAACCAATACAAAGATTGCATATCTAAACAACATACTAACAAATTCAACTATCATACTTTTCATATTTGAGACTTATTGTTAAAGATATATTAGATCCATGACAAAGAGGGTACGTACTCCCAAAAGTGTTGGATTCCCAACTTAGTTAAATACATCCTTGGACCTAGTAATTATATATTATAAATAAATGAAAGACACATCTTCAAAGAACTAACCAACACTTAGTTTTTGAATAAGTACTTTGCTTGTTTCTATGTTTGAGATATATTTAATTTATATATTTCTTTCCATTTCCATTACTTATTATTTGCATGCTTAATACACACACTCACACACACACACACACACACACACACACACACACACACACACACACACATGTGTGTGTGTGTGTGTGTGTTTATACATACATACATATACATACATACATACATATATATATATATATATATATATATATATATATATATATATATATATATATATGTATGTATGTATGTATGTATGTATAAACATATACACATGCACGCACGCACGCATTCACACACACACACACAAACACACACACACACACACACACACACACACACACACATGGATGTATTATGTATGTGTATGTTTATATATACATATCTATACACACATATGTATGTATATGTAAGCGTTTATACATATAAATATGTATATATATGTATATTTATATATGGGTATATGCATGAATTTGAGGGGCCAAAAGTGGATAAAATTCTACT
The DNA here is from genome assembly GCA_037957365.1 of Torreya grandis. NCBI lineage: Eukaryota > Viridiplantae > Streptophyta > Pinopsida > Cupressales > Taxaceae > Torreya > Torreya grandis. Next base: position 704,282 of record JARHVA010007227.1, on the reverse strand, counting down.
TTTAACCCCAAAAACCATTCTATGTATGATGTTAGGAGAACTATGTATAAGGTTCTTGAAGTTAGCCTTGGTGGTTATAGAGGCTAAATCACATACACTAAAAAAATGTGTATAAAAAATTGTGTACACTAAATCGTACAACATAAAATACAAGCAAAATAAGGAAGACCAAACCTGCATTTTGGAGAAGTAAGTTTGGGAAATCAATATTATACATTTTAGAGACATCCACCCTTTGATTTGATAATACCATGAAAAATAAAAGGTAAGCCAACATATTTTAGTGAAATTAGACCCTATTTTTTTCAATTTTGTTGTATTTTTATTGAAATTATTTTTATTTTTATGTTTTTTAGTGCATACATCTTCACGTGTAGTGGATAATGTGCTAGCACCTTCCCATAAAACCCTCCTATCCCTCTAATCCTTCTTCACCTATAAAACCCTCCTAACCCTCCTCTCATGTGGAACTATATTAGCCCTCTTATATTTCCTCAATCACCCCAAGGTAGTCAAGAAGATTTAGCAATCCATATAGTAGAAAATAAGCTCAAACTTGAGAATTTGATTAGCTCATTAATGGATCCACATTCAAACAACCCCCACCAAATTTTCCTAAAAAACACACTAAAAATATTAGTATATCAAGTTGAGTCATTAATGGATCAAATTAATAGGTGGGATGGCTATATAAATAGATTTAGGACATACTATTCCAAAAAATAGTCAGTAGACACTATGAAAGATAAAAACATAACCAAAGCCCAAATTTTTGCTCTATTCATTGATGGGAAGACTGTTATGCCACTTGATGTGATAGCTAAATGAATTCCAATCCATTAACACTCCTAATTTTATCAAATAGAAATTTTAAGACCAATGGTGGATGGTCTTTGATCACCAACCTTGCAACAATAATGAGGTCTTGCTATATTTTCTGAGAAAATTGTATTATGAGTTTATGCTAAATGAAATCCCAAATTATTTTGATATCTCAGAGTTATAGGGTAGAGGAATGGGATCTGCATAAGATAGGTTATGGGCATAACATGCACCTAATCATCTAGCAAGAGCATGTGTTAACAAACCCCATCCTCTTAAGACACAAATCTCTACAGTCAAGTAGACTATAGAGATTGATACCTTACATACACTTAAGGTGATTACTAACACCCTTATCTAACATATGAGTCAAATTTATCATATTCTTCCTAGAGGGGTGTATGTGGTGAGGCTTCATCTAGTACTACTACCTAATGATCTCACTTATGAAAATCATGTGGCACTACATGTACTAAACTTGATAAGGAATATTTCATGCAATCCACTCATGATGGTTTTTCATTGGGCCTTGTTGATATCAATATTTCTATGTTTTAGCCATATACATTTAATCCAATCACCTTGCCTAACACTTATAAGGTATGTTTAATATATTATTTATTACAAAAAAATTCCAAACTTGTTAAAATTAAATTATTTTTACAATTTAAAAGTTAATTTGATGTATATGAACTATTTGTATGTTGCAATAGGCTTGTGGAGTCCAGATGATCATGTGTGTTACTCAAATTGTGCCTAGAATTTATACCTATATGGAGGTAATTTATAATGATTAATTAATGTTATTATTAATTATACATATTTTTTTTGGTGTGCATGTGTGTGTTAAATTGACTAACAATGATATTTTGTATGTTCAATTGATGACCATAGAAGACACTCCACCATCTATTAGGGAGGGAAAAAATGTAGGTGTTTTTATTGGGATTTCATTTTCACAAAAAATCTTTGAGGTACATGGTCCAATTATATATTACATAATTTTTAATTGTAAATATAGATGTGTGTTTTGTAATTTTACTCTATACCTATGTAAATAGCTGATTTAAAAAATAATTATCTATGTAGACTCCTCTAGTGATGTCTTCTAGTCATATCTAAATGATTAACAAGGATGGCATGGTACAATTAGATAATTTAATTTGTAAATTTTCATATTATATTTTAATGATTTAATTTATGAGCTAATTTTTATTTTTTATGTATATATACATTTTCAAGAACCTGTGCTTTCCATCATCAAGAGCAGGTCACCAACTCATATTAGTGATCCATTTCACACTCATGTTCACTATTGTAAACCTATCATCGACCCTATTGAGCACTAGCCTCAAATTAACCATGACTAACAACTTACAATAAGTGCACCTATGAATAATTTTTGTATGATTTGAAAATTTTAACATGTTAATTTTGTAAGTACATTTTTACATCATGTACAACTTATATCAATATTTGCATATGAATAGTTGGATCTACAAACAACTTTACATTTGAATATGACTCATAGTCAATATAATTAGAGACCTTCAATTACAATCAAGACATCCAGGGGAGAGGCTTAAATAATCATGGAAAAGAGAGTGATGAATTTTGATGATTAGGAGATCATGTCTTATGAATTTTTTTTGTATGCCTATATAGATTGATGTATAGTTGTTTGGCATGTTTTCTATGCCTATATGGTATTAAAATCAGATATTGAATTGTGTTTGCATTTTGTATGCATTTATGGATTTTATGGATATAATATATATATATATATATATATATATATATATATATATAATTCAACATTTCACTCTTTAAACATTATAGTCTATTTAATGTTGTTAAAATACATGTAAAATTTATGTATAATTATGTTAATATATTGTTTAATAATGTGTTCTAATTTTGAATATATTTCATACTCTTTCACAAACATTTATTTACAATATTTAATACTCTATTCTCTTGGATTATTATTAAAAGAGCAATAGGTTATAATGTAAGTAAAATATTATAGTCTAAAAACTTATGCAAAACATTTTCCTTTGATACCTATGATTTCAATGTTGATCCTAAACTCACTTGACTCAATGCTTTATCCTTGTTCTTTTCCAATAGGTTCATGGATTTACTCACTATAATTTATTATTGTCAACACCAACACTCTCTTACAATTCCTTAGGGTTTTGATATTCACATTAGTCACTTCTTAGGTTTAAACTCACTCTAGAATATCCACTCTCCTTTTGCAATCAATCTTGTTTGACTCTCTCAATGCACCTTCTAGGCTTTTCTAGGCCTATTATCAGCTATATTATATATATTCACTTAGAGTCATCTCCAATATCTTCCAACCTCATATCCTATCTTAAAAAATTCCCACCAACCTTCCTTGAATGCCCTAACTCTTCTTTGTACCTATCTTCCAATTTTTCCCAAGTAGGGCTACAAGGCCTATTAGACCTAATTCACATTCTTGAAGACTCTTCATTCCCTTAAGACCATCTTATTCACTCATAACCCCATTATCATGACTATCATATTCATTTAAATCTCAAATAATTATTCTCACAATTTTATATCTCCACTCTTCCACCTTATCCACTTATTGTCCCTTTTTGGCTTCAAGGACTAGGCCTAATAGTTACACTCTATTATAGACTTGTCCTGCTAGGGATTTAGGCTTATTTGGGACTGATTTTTGGCCATATATCCTCTCATAGACCTACCCCAACATCCAAACCACCTTCAAAACTTTAATTATGGAATATTTACATCTAGTAGTCATAATTTTCATTACATTATGTTAAATTTATATGTTATGTGTAAATATGGTTTGTGGGTGCAAGTTAGGTGGATTGGCATAATTGATCCAAATTTCTGCTTGTTGACCTAATTTGGATGATTAAGGGCATTAAAAATTGATTTTAGGTCTAAGTCCACTAAAAATTTCCTCCTTTTCATAATTTAAAATATCACATTGATTAAATTAGGTGATAATCAGTCTTAGGTCTGAATCTGATATACCCCTTATTACAAGTAGGATTATAAGTAAATAAAATAGAAATAATATAATTATGTTCCAGGAGGATATGGAATGATGTCACAAGTATAGTAAACAAGTTATTTTCATTAAGATTAATTTCAAAAATGTATATTATGATTAGATTGAATGGTCTTTTAATCATGTTAAGTTATAGGTTTTAGGGATTGAACCTTTTAATTCATTTTATTTAGATGTTCTTTTTTGTTTCTTCAACTTGTATTTTTATTAATGGTATGCATTATAAATAATTTGGTCTCTTCCACTCCAATAAACAAGGATTCCCTATTATCCTAACACTATGTGTTTGTTATGGGATTATTTGGGTGTGTGTTAGTGAAGGTTGTTTCTCAAGAAATTATTTGAGGAATTTCCCTCCCTATGGAGAGCTATCTTCAAATATCTAATGTCCATTTTGTTGATTATTAATTACTTAAATTAATTGAAAAAATAATTATCAAATAAGCAATATAGTTCCTTAATAAATTTTGTTTAGCTTCAATACCAGTATTTATTGAATGAAGACATAAATACTTTACTCATATCCCTTATTAGCTTCAAAAATTTATTTGGAAATGGGTTCAACATGGTAAGACTATTTGATTTTTTAGCATCACATTATATTTTCAACCTACCCCTTCCTATTATTAAAATATTTTGAAGCTACTTATTCCCTTGAGATCTTCTTTCTCAGTCTTGACCCCACTCTCATGCTTATCATACTCATTTTAATCTCAAAAAATTATTCTCACAAGATTATACCTCCACTCTTCCACCTTATCCAATTATTTCCCCTTGTTGGCTTTAATGACTATGCCTAACAACTACACTCTATTATGAACCTATCCCACTAGGGTTTTAGGCTTCTTTGGGATAGAGTTTTGGCCATATCTCCTCTCATAGACCTACCCTTTATATAGACCAAACACAATTTATGGAAATTTTAGTGAAATAAGACACACATACATAAATACCTACACCATATTTTTAGCTCTTATTGATACCTCATGAGATGATCTGAAACTCCTCAAATTGATGCAACATGTATGATATCTCATATTCTCACTTTGTCATCTTGCTAAGCTTGCCAAATACATAGTGAAAACCTAGAATTTGGTGAATTCACATGATTTTGGTAGATAAAAGACATAATTAATATTATAACATAATTTTCATGTTGGTAAAAACATTTATGAAAGTTTTTATACCTCTACTCCACTTGAAACTCTCCAAAATACCTAATTTGGTCTTTTTAGGCCTTAAGAAGCCTTAAACTCGCTTAGGGGGTCAAAATGAGTTTTAAGGCTCATTTACCTCCATTATTGGGCTCAATGAATAGGTTTAAATGGGTTATAATTGTTGGAGTTATAAAAACTCATAAATTATTCATAAAACTCCCAAACAAAAATTCTATTTAAACTACCTATTTACTGCCTTGTAAGGGACATAAAGGTGCTTTGAAGTGACTTGGGCTCATTTTGTATCCTTATAATGGGATTATAATTTATTAAAATTTTCACAAGATGATAATATATTATATTACTACATTTTTGGATTTTTCACATACCCAATTAGGAGTCAGAGCACCCATTTTGGCCTTAAGCAACATTATCAACAAATGTTGTCAACATACAAGTCAAGTTAGAGATCTATACCTCTAGGGAATCATGGATGAAGAATATAAATTAATTTTTTTGGGGGTGGTGATTAACATCTATGACTACATTATTTTCTACCAAGAACTCTTGATTAGGAGATAGAGCACCCATTCCGGCCTTAAGACAACATTTCCCTATAAGGAAAAATTGATGTTTTTAGGTAAACTTTGGATAGGCATAAAATGGAAACATTAGTCATATCAAAAAACCAAAAGATCCATCTAGTGCACGTATAATTACTCTACATACACCTTAAATCCCATGAATCTGAAATAATTATTGAATTTCTGGTAGAAGATTCTGTGATCAGTCCTACAATGCAACTGTTATGTAGTTAAAAGACTAATTATTTACCTCAAATAGGCATTTCCACTTATTAAACCTCTAATTATGAATCTATCACTTCCAACACCTCATTATGTGCAAATTAAATTTTTTCACACTACCATAGCCTTGGAATACATGCGTATATGTAAATTTTCAATAATTTTAGCCTTAAGCAACATTGATAATAAATGTTGTCAATATGCAAGTCAAGTTGTATATTTCAACCTCCAGGGTCTCATGGTTGAAAAATAACATATCCAACACATTATGGGTTATAATTATCATATATAACCACATTATTATAATTTGAGCATGCTTATTTAGGAGATGGAGTACCCATTTCAGCCTTAAGCAACAGCGATAACAAATGTTATCAACATGCAAACCAAGTTAGAGATCTCTACCTTTGGGGCCTTATGGATGAAAATATCATCCCCAAAAAATGGGGTGTGGTGATTAACATCTAGGAACACATTATTTTCCTTTGATCATTCTGAATTAGAAGATAAATCACTCATTCCATCTTCAAGATGACATTTCCCTATAAGACAAAATTGATGTTTTTAAAGAAAACTTTGGATAGACATAAAATAAAAACTATAAATCATATCCATAAAATAAAAAAACCTTCATGTGCATGTTTAATTCATTTAAATTCACCCTAAATCCCATTAATTTACAATAATTTATGAATATGTGGAATAAGATTCTATGATCAGTCCTATAATGCAGCTTTTATGTAGTTAAGAGAAGTTATTTGCCTCCAATAGACATTTCCACTTCCAAGACCTCTGATTATGAATTCATCACTTAAAACACATAGAGATGTGAAAATTATATGTGTTCCCATGTTAATTCCTTATAATACATGTGGATACATAATTTTTCACAATTGTGGCCTTGAGAAACATTGATAATAAATGTTGTCAACATGTGAGCTAAGTTGGATATTTCAACCTCCAGAGTCTTGTGGATAAAAACTAACATCTCCACCACATTGGGGGTTATGATTAATTTCTAGGATTACATTATCATCCTCTTAGCATGCCTATATAGGAGATGGATCACTCATTCTGATCTCAAGTAACATTGATAACAAATGTTTATAACATGCGAGTCAAGTTGGAGATCTCTACCTTCAGGGCCTCATGGATAAAAAATAACATCACAAACACATCAGGGGTGGAGATAAAATATAGGATCACATTCATAGCCTTTGAGAAATATTTATTAGGAGACATGTTACCCATTCCAACCTCAAGATGACATTTCCCTATAAGGCAAAATTATTATTTTAGGCAAACTTTAGATAGGCATAAAACAAAAACCATAAGTCATATCCATTAATTGAAAAAACCATCCTATGCATGTATAATTATAATTTTACCTCAAATCACATAAATATAAAATAATCAATGAATTCATGTCAGAATATTCTATGAATAGTCCTACAATGCAACTTTTATGTAGTTAAGAGACAGATTATTACCTCTAATATACATTTCCACTTCCTGAACCTTTGATTATGAATATATCACTTCCAAAACCTTGACATATATAAATTAAATGTTTTCCAACTAAAAAATACTTGGAATAAATGTGCATACATAATTTTTCAACAATTCTAGCCTTGAGCAATATTGACAACAAATGTTTTCAACATGCGAGCCAAGTTGGATATTTCAGCTTTAGGTATCATGGCTAGAAAATAACATCACCACCATGTATGGTGTTATGAATAACATATAGGACCACATTATTGGAATTTTATCATGATTATTTAGGATATAGATCACCCATTTATCCTCAAGCAACATTGATAATAATTATTGTCAACATGTAAGCTACATTGGATATCTCTACCTTTAGGGCCTCTTGGTTGAAAAATAACATCACTACCATGTTGAGGGTGGAAAGTAATGTCTATAAATTAATTTTTGGCCTATAAACACATATTTTTAGGAGAAAAAACACCCATTATATCCTCAATTGATGTAACAACATCAACCTAACCTTATACATTTGTAAATATACTAAAAATGAGAGTTTAGGAGTTGTTTTCATGATTGTATTGTAATTTTTAATAAGGGATATTTGATGTTATTACGGTAAATCAATGTATGAATCATAATTTTTAGGTTATGCTCAATTTAAAGTCTATTTTAGCCTTATAAGAGTGAAATTGTGATTTTATAAATCATAATACTAGGTAAAGGAGTTTTCAAGGTCATGTTTATAGGTCTTGGTGATGAATAAAGCATATTCAAGATCCTAATACTTATTATTATTTTATTAATTATAGGTGTGGGTTATTATTAATTATGATTCATGTTTATAAGTTTGGTTGATTCTTAATTATTATTCTCATATGAATTTTCCTTGACAAACAAAGGAAAATGAGAATGCAATCATAATTTGACTCAATATTGAATTGAAAAAACATTTTTTTTTATAAGATCCACCTATGTATAAATGATATTTAGATGAATTTGATCATGATTCTTAATTTTTTATGTTATTCTAAATTATTTTCATGATATTTTGAAATATTCAATCAAGTCTTATCCTAAAATAGAGCTCTAATCATAGTTTTTAATAAAAAGCTTATAGTTGGAAAAGATCTAGACATAATCACTTCATGATCCTCAAAGAATAAAGTTTAAATGAATCCACACACACACACACACACACACACACACACACACACACACACACACACACACACACACACACACACACACACACACACACACACACATTATATTATATATGATTTGATTTTATACCTTGAAGATAAAATGTGATCAAGATATGTTCATAAACTCAAACATGTGTTTCTCATATATATCAGATTGGTAAATTGTCTTTTCCTTGATATTCATGAATTTTGTGAAGTTATTGTCAACTAAATAAGTTAAGAAGAGGTCAAAAAATATTTTTTTAAAAAATAATAGACTTTCTAAGTTCCCTAAAAATAACTTATGAATTTTTTTCACTTGTTACCATGACAGAACCTTACCCAAGTTTCAAGTGATATTTTGGCTTCTGGGAAGTCTTAGAACATGGTTATCACTCAAATTATATATGTAGAATGTTTATAACATTAAAAAAAAAATATTTTATAAATATATTAACACATGTGGAATTATCATTCATTAAATAGCTCAATTTGGAAACCATTAAGAGACATAATTGGGATTGTCTTAAAGTAAACTAGACATGTTTTTGAGATCAATACCCCTGGAAGTATTCATAAAAAATATATTTGGCCAAATGGGTATCTAGAATGGTGAAATTTTTATTTATATGGTGTCTTATATGAAATTTATCCTTAAAATTTAGTGTTTGAAGGGATACAAGGCCTAGAGTGCTAATGAAGTCAATTCTATGAGTAGAATGATTCCATTTCTTTTCAAAATGTTGTCAAAAAGTTGCATTATCTTGATATGAGTAAAATAATAGATTTGGTCATGTCTGAAATGGATATGATATGAAAAAAAAATTAAATATTGAAAGGGATAGAGGGCCCTATGGCATCAAGAAGAAACATTGACAATAAATGTTGTCAATTGAAAATCAGATCTACAAGAACCAGAAGTTTCTATTATCTTCGATAATATGGAATTATCTACTAAAGGTTCCAAAAAAATGAATTTGGAAGATAATTTATCACCACTAAGGTCTATAAAAAATATGTTAGTATCTATTTAAATTGAAATTTATATGTAAAACCTAAGAAATAAATAAAATTTTATAAAAGTAAATACATTAGCATTTGAGAATTCAACATACCTTGGGGATTCAATATAAGGAACCAATAGGATTAAATATATATTTTATATTATAAATAATTGGTTCATGTTTATAATCATGAACCCTCAATAGAGTCTTTTTCAATGGCCTACCCCAATATTTTTGCAACTGAACATTTTTTGCAAGAATCAAATTTGAATAGAGGAGTATCTTCCTATGTAATTCAAAGTATTCAAACAACCATAAATTATATTGTTTCATAGGATATAATAAAATACAAATTATATTAAATATAATATAACCAATGGGATAGTGAATGTTTTCCCCATCTGTGACTCTAGAAGTCAATTTTCATTTTTCCTCTAGATACTACCATAATTAGTAGTTTATCTCCTCATTATCCTCGTCTTCAACAATTATATAAACATGCCCTACATAATTAAAAAAACATGATTTAATAACATTATCCATTTATATATTTACCAAAATTAGTACATGAAAGACATGTCAAATATAATATGGTACCTAGTTTCACTAGATCAAACACATGGTCAAAGTCGTGTGATGATGTCAAATCTGTAAGTTGTAATGTTGGTGGAACCTAATAATTTTAAATTGGAACTAGAGGCCTATAACTCCATTCATCCACCCATTATCATTACTTTTAATAATTGTAAACAAATTCAATGCATGCATAACAAAATCATGCCATGCGACTCATATCAAACATCTAAGAACCTATGTTTGAGCTATGAAATGAGTTTAACTCACTCAATCCTATTAATATCATACAATATTGATATATTACAAATTTTTCATCATCCATGAGCTAAATATCTATGAATAATGGAATTTGTTTTATCACCAAGACCCATATATTGATTACACCATTTAACTATATTCGTTGCATTTGACAAATCAACAACTTATTCAAAATTACTCCTCTCTTGATATCACTCTTTTAACACATGATACTGTATTAGCATTCTCCCCTTTTCCATGGAATTATTTATTGAAAATGCAAATATGTCTTACACTAGTTCTCACATGCATCTTTCTCATCCAATAGAACATATGTGCATTCTTAAATAATGATGTTCAATTATCTAACCATATATAATGTTGATTAAATGTAATGTTCCTTTCATTCAAAATTCCATAAAAAAACTAAAAAAACCTTGAACATAATTTGAATAATGTGTCCAATCATCATTGATGTAAAAGTGGTACTCCCTTAATATTTTCCAATCATTATTTATACTATTAGGTGAATGCATGAATTCTATATGCACAAGAAGTGAAACCTATACTAAATTGTAGTATTGTGACTAAAATTATCTTATGGTTATAATGTGTAATTCTCTAAAAATTCAACCATTAAAATAATAGTACCAATTGGGAATGTTTCCTTAATTTGAATTTTTATTCTAGACATAGAGCTCTATATGTGTGCCTTGCATACTCATATATAATTTCATCATTGAATTTGTCCATAAATTTGGAAACAAGTGTTTTTTCTATAACAATCTCACATCATTTAGATTCCTTTACATATTTCATTTTATATACCACATATTTATATTTACTCAAACCAACCAATTTTTTTCTAATTCCATGTGTACTCTCCTCATGGGTACAAGATTTCAATTTTGGCAATCCACCACAAATGTTACAACTTCTATCTAAAGATGCATTTTTATAAAATAATTCACCATCTGGTCTTTCACAAAAAACTATTAGAATGAATTATCTTGATAATTTTGGTGGGGATTCCACTCCACACTCCTAAAAAATGTTGTTAGTATGAAAAGTACAATTAACTTAATGAAAAATAACATAATGTATAGAAAATTCAATATGTTACCTACAACAACAAGAAGTGCATGGGTGATTGATTTTCACATATAAGGGGTTAGCCATTTCAAAATAATTTTGACTAATATAAATATATGGATATTTTTCAATAAGTTTACAGTATAATTATGTTTGAGTCATATCCAAAAAATGTTTAGGATGTGGTTCATGGTTACAAGAACCAACTCTTATTTTCACTAAAACTATAATATTAGGTGATACCCTTGCGTTATCTTTCCAAAATTATACAATTAAATATTTTAGGGCATTGGTTATAGCCTTATCTTTCCATGGGAGTCTACTTGATAACACCCATAAGTCATTGTTACCATCAACATCAAGTCTTGTACATCTCCCAATTGGTTTCATTTGTATTTTTATATTTATGTGTAAATCTCAGATTTTTATTCTAATCAATAATTCATTCTTTATTTTATCACTTACCAAAGAAGTTTTAATAACATTTTAGGCATCATTACCATCTTCGTGAATTTCTTCACACCTACTTAATGGCATGCATTATGAACATTTTCAAAAATTACCTTGTTTACACCATCAATATTAGATGTTTTTATTTCTAGGGTGTTCATTGTAGGTTTCATATTTTTTACTTTCATCAATGTAATAAATAATAAGCATCTTTGAGTTTCATTTAAATCTTGAAAGTTCCAGTCCCAAATTATTTTAGCTTTTCTTCTCATATGGTGCTCAGACATTTTTTTAGGTATTGGTTTCAAAATGGAATCATCAATTTAAATTAAATACATTGATTTTATTCTATAAATCCTAAGAGGTGTTTTTAATAGTATATTTCTTTGATTTGGTGTTTCCATATTATTTTATTCATTAGTAGGTTCTTCATTCAATGATGTTCCCATATTGTTTTCTTCATTGTAACTTTATCCATTAGGTGTTTCCATATTAGTTTCATCAGTATTATCTTCTCCAATGCATGTTTCCATGAAATTCACATCATCATGCATACTATCATCATCATCAAAATAAAAAATAGTAAAATTTGAATGTGGACTTGTATTATAATTGGGTAAACTATCAAAATTGACAATTCAAATTTCATAATTTGGTATAATATCATTATTCATTTCATCATTATTTGTGACAATAAATTCATTAAGGATAGTAGACTTACCTACATAAAGTTTTAACATTAATTTCCTTGTTTATCTATTATCACTTCTAATTTTTTTAGCATTTTTCACTTTGACTTCTTCCTACTACTAAGAAATCCATCACCCATGATTGCACATAGTTTTCAACTTTTGAGGGTGGGGATAATAATCCAATTATTCCAAAATAAACTTTCTTGATGTGAAGTAACAAGTGGGGAAAACAATCTAATTAGTATAAAATAATTAAAAATAGTCCTATGTACTCTTTAGTCAACCATGTGAGTAGACAATGATTTATTATTTTGAGGGTGTGTACAACATTCTAATCATTTGAAATCAGACCTATAGATACAAAACATGATAAATTATGGGACAATACTTTGAAAGTTAAAAAAGATAGTTGGTATTTTTTCTTTTTATTATTAATGAAAGAAGCATGTACTCAATAATAATGTGTACATGATAAAATTGAGTACGTGGTAATAACACATGTGCGTTAATAACATGTACATGATATTTAGTGTATGAAAAATACCCTATCCTTAATCCCTAATCCATAAATAATATACCCTAATCCATAATCCCTATACCCTATACCCTACACCCTATGACTTATACCCTAAAAATTAAATCCTAATCCATAAACCCTATGTACCCTATACCATAAACCATATAACTTAAACTCTAACCCTAAATTCTAAGACCTAGAGACCCTAAGCTATAAATGGTAAACTCTTCAAGATCTAAACCAATAATATGAGACCTAATTAACATCATTTAGATTAATAATTTGGTTTAAAGGGATAAATTTGGCCCAAATCACACCATTAATTTCCCTAATTAATTAATTCACTTAGTATGTGATGACATGGAGGATAATCAAACCCAAAAACACATTCCATACTCATAAATAGGTTCAAGCAACTCAAATTATCCTTATTTTCCTTCATAATTAGACCTTATACCCTAAATTTTAAACTATAATACCTAAGCTCTAAATAATTTAATTTTTAATCCCTAGTTTACCCTATATCTTACGTACCTAGATGTACACCTTAAACCCTGATCCATAAAACCTAAGCCATAAAAACCCTAAACCACAAATCTTAAACTCTTAAAACCCTAAAACAAATGATTTAGCCATGTAATTAATAGCTTTTATAGTAACAATCATGTTTACATGGCTCAATTTGGCCCAAATCACATCACTCATTGCCTCAATTGACTAATTTACTCAGTCTGTGGTGACATGGGGGATAATTGAGCCCAAAATCACATTTTGTAGTCACAAATAGGTTCAAAGAGCTTAAATTAGCCTTAATTGCCTTTGAAAGTTGACCTTATTAACCCTAAAACATTAACCCTATGCCCAAAAACACATTATGGTCATAAATAAGATCAATTAGATCAAATTGTCCTCAATTACCTTCATGATTGGACTTTAAACCCTAAACCCTATCCTGAATATACCTGGAACTCTAACACTAAACCCTAAACCAAATTATTTAACCATGTAATTAACACCCTTTATAATAGTAATTAGGTTCATAAGGCTCAATGTGGCCAAAATTACATCACTCATTACCCCAATTGAATAATTTCATCAATTTGTGGTGATACGAGGGACAATTGAACCCAAAATCACATTATATAGTCATAAAGTTCAAAGAGCTTAAATTAGCCTCAATTATCTTTATGATTAGACCTAATTTACCTTAAAACATTAACTCCATGCATAAAAACATAGTGTGGTCACAAATAGTTTTAATAATCTCAAATTGTCCTTAATTACCTTCATAATTAGACTCTAAACCATAAACCCTATATCACATATACCTAAAAATCTAATACCTAAACCCTAAAACCTAAATTATAAAACCTAAACCAAATTATTTAGTCATGTAATTAACATCCTTTACAATAATTAGGTTCACAAGGCTCAATTTGGTCTAAATCACATCATTCATTTCCCTAATTAACTAATTTACTCAATTTGTGGTGGCCTAAGGAATAATTGAGCCCAAAATAACATTCTTTAGTCATAAATAGGTTCAAAGAGCTTAATTTTTTCTTAATTTAATTTGTGCTTAGACATTATTCACCTTAAACATTAACCCTATGCCCAAAAACACATTATGATCATATATAGATTCAATCATCTCAAATTTTCCTCAATTACCTTCATTATTAAACTTTAAATCCTAAACCCTATCTCATATATACCTCAAACTCTAATCCACAAACAATAAACCCTAAATTTTAAAACCTAAACCAAATGATTTAGCAATTTAGTTTACTTCCTTTACAATAATAATTAGGTTTATAGGGCTCAATTTGGCCCAAATCACATCACTCATTGCCCCAATTGACTAATTTGCTCAATCTATGGTGACCCAAGGGCCAATTGAGACCAAAATGTGATTATGTAGTTAGATATAGGTTTAAGGAGCTTAATTATCCCTAATTTCATTTTTTATTAGACCTAATGAATCCTAAAACATAAAACTTATGCCTAAAAACACATTATGGTCACAAATCTAGGTTTAATCATCTCAAATTATCCTTAATCTCTTTATGATGTAATTTAAAACCTAAACCCTATCTCATATATATATTTAAAACTATAATCCATAAACCTTAACCCCTAAATTGTAAACCCTAAACCAAATTATTTAGCCAAAAATTAACATCCTTTATAGTAATGTTCAATTATTTCCACATGACTCAATTTGGCCCAAATCACATAACTCATTGCCCCAATTGACTAATTCACTCAATATATGGTGACATAGGGGAAAATCGAGTGAAAAATAACATTATGTGGTCACAAATAGGTTCAAGGAGCTCAATTTGGCCCCAATTTACTTTTTGATTACATCTTATGTACCCTAAAACATAAATCATATGGCTTAATCCCTAAAATCTAAGCCCAAAACCCAAAACCATAAATCATAAAATCTTACAACCTTAAAAAAAAATATTATCCCAAATAAAATATATATATTTTATGACCTATTAAATTTATGATTAAACCTTATACCCTAAAACCTAAACCCTATATACCTTAATCCCTAAGCCCTAAATTGAAAGTTCTATGTACATGATAATTTTTTGTACATAGTAATTCTATGTATATGGTAATTTTGTGTATGTGGTTCTTTATAATGACATTTAAAGCACATTACTTAAGGCTTGTGAATGTCTTAGATTCTCAATCTTCAAGCATGGACCTGCAACACACAAAGTTGAATGCATTTTTTCTAATAATAATAAAAAATTGCAACTTTGCCCATGCTAGACACTATCCATTTTATAGAAATTTTCCTTGAAAATAGTATGGCAACATCGACTAAGTCTCCTCTTTCTATATATATGATTTTTTTTATATTTTTATTTCTTTAAGGTTGTTATTTATATTTATTAACTATGTATTTTATAGTTCTATATGTCATGATTATTCATGTTCATATTTGTTTAAGTATCTATTTATTCGTTGATCAAAACCAAAAAAATAACACATGGTTGCAAACTAGACCTAATTATATACACATTAAAAAAAATAAAAATATAGTTTTTGATATTTTTTGAGGTATTTGGGGGGAGGTACATGGTCAGATATACATTTTTTTAATCATATTTCAGGTTATACTTAATTTTGAAATTAGTCAAAAAAATATTCATTAACTAATTTTAGAATAATAAAGGTAAAAAATTAGATGATCTTACCTAGATTTATGCCAATGAGTTTAAATAAAAATTAAATGATGCTAAAAAATTATGGGGTGCATGGACAACTATCTAGTATTATTTTTATAAAAAAGAGTACCACCTACTTGAATTTATGATGTTTGACCTACTTATACTTAGCCATTCAAAAAAAAACATAGTTTTTCAGAAACTAGACTAAAAATGCTACAATTCATCTTCCTATGACATATTCAATTTTTGAGTGTAAATATCTCAAATAATTGGTATAAGTTGAGGTTTCATGTTTTTCAGGAAAAACATCTCTACTTAAGATTCCCTTTTGGCTCCCCAATTCCTTGCACTTACCCATATGTGTGTGTGTGTGTGTGTGTGTGTGTGTGTGTGCGCCATGTGGATCTAACATTTCTTACATGTTCAATTTCGAATTATTTCTTGTAGCTTAACACCTACACACCTCTGGTTTCAATTTTACACTTTATCCCTAACATGTATCTTAGGTCCTTAGGTATCTTGTCTTTTCATACATCACATGTTTTTTTAGTTTGTGATTTACATCGTAAAACCTATGATAGGAACTAACCTTCCTTAAAACCACCCATCCATTCCTTTCTTTTAGTTAACCATTATTTCCTCTTTTGGTTTTTTTCTTCACTTACATTTGTACACACCCTTTGGGTCATTTTTTATGCCTCTAAGATTTTTATTTGTTAATTTTTAGAATAATATCTTTGACATAGGGGAATCTTAGTTAGATTAAAATTATGCTTTGATTTAGGTGTTTAGGTGTCTTATAATCCTTCTAGGGTCTCATTTTGGTGTTCTATAAGTGTTAGATAGCTTGAAACAATTAAAATAATATTTCTTGCCAAAACTATTATTTAAATATTTGGAAACTTGGGAAAGTTATGAGAGGTTTTTGATGTTTCTTAGCTAGGAATGTTTGTGTATTTTTAGTTTTGATTCTATAAGTGGTTGATAAAAGACATTAAATGTGTGGTTAAATGATTTAAGTCATAGATCCTTCATAAGCCCATATGAGACAATTTCAAGAATAAATTGGAGGTTTTTAAGAAGTAGTTAGGGTAGTTACTTGTGTTATAAAGCTAGTAATTTTTGGATTTTTGAGGTGTGTTTTTCATTTTTTTTGAAATAAAAAAGTATTTAATCCCAAGAAGAAACAAAATCATGAAGATGGCAAATTTTTATGAATAAGCCTATAATTATGTTGTTTCCTATAAAGAGTGATGGAGAAGGATTGTATATTAATTATTCAATGGAAATGGTTCAAAATTAAATTGTTTATGATGTTTGATTTATTATTTTAAGTATTTTAAGTTCTTATGAAAGATTCAAAGCATTGGGTTAATTAACTTATATATGCATTATTGTAAGTTGGATATTATAGACCTCAATTTTTCCTTTACCCTATTGAGTTCATGAAAATATACAGAACATTGCTAAGAGACAAGGATGAGGGGTTAAACTAATTGGAAAGTATGTTTTTAAAGTCTGTAAAGTAGTTTATTCATTATATGAATTTTACAAAACATCTCCTTACCCAAGATATATAAATCCCATGTCAATCTATGACTACATATATAGTCAATAAAAGAGAAGAGAACAAGTATATGGAAAAAGCATCAAAATGAGAGAATGTTGATTCTATAAGGTGAGAGGGAGTTGTGCCAAGATATATATATTTGATTCAAATATTGGAAAAACCTTATTATGAAATTTGAGTCCTCAAGATAATAATTGATAAATCTATAAACATTGTCTATATGCATAGATAAGTCAAAATATTATCATGAAGTGTGGAATATAGTAAGATAGGTGAACATATAATAGTTGATAATGGTCATAAAATGTTCCATAGATGTAAAATAGGACTCATATACTATTAATAACCTTTTATAAACTAATTAATAATATTTCATACGACTATGCATAATGACTGTACATGTTCAATTTTGATAAGAATAGTGTATATAGAGGATGAATGATAGAGGTGTAATAAAGACATAGAAGGATATTATATTGTATTTAGACTATTTCAAACCTTACACAATTATGATAGAGAGTCAAATCCTTTGAAGGAGTTCCTAATTTAAAAACCATCCTTATATTGACTGTAGACTGTGATTATCTAACAGTGTGATTAATATCTTGTAAAATTGTTGAGAAGAGGCCTAAGATTTGTTTCTTAATAAAATGTTAAAATGTGTGGATATTTATCAGTGTCTAGTTTCATTGAATATAGTTGAAAATTGGATTTGGATTCTAAAAATCTTTAGATAGTGCTCTTTGTGTCCTATAGGAGGTAACTATATGTATCTATATGTCCAAAAACATGAAAGTAATCTTAAATGGAGGTTAGTTATAGAGAATTAAAGATTGAATAAGATAAATGAATTTTATTTTACCCTTTTCAATCTTCCATGAAGTTTACGAACTATTTAAAAATAAATCAAAACTCCAAAAGACATTTACAGAACCTGCATGCATGACTATGAGTTGATATGGGCAGAGTAGTTACTATGGGTAGAGTAGTTGCTACAAGAAGGTGAGTATAGATGTATTTTAAGGTTAGAACACTGATTGAAGAATAATAAAAGGAATGGAATGAGTTTGTAAAAAGTACACAAAATCATTGAAGAAAATAAGGAATCCAACAACCACTGAGTGACTATTAAGTCTATCAACCATTGACAAGAAGGATTTATTGAAAAAAAGGATAAGTAAATGGTTTATTACATACTCTCTACATAATTTGGTTATTAGGGATAAAAAATATTCTTGGTGTATTATGGAAAGGATTAACATCATGTGTTTTGAGGTGAATTATAGGATCGGGAACTAAGAACAATGTTTTATGGAGTAAGCGGAAATCAAGAAGATTTATTCAAGAATATGATAGACCAAGTGACATAGTTGATTTCCCCATTGGTCATGAGGATGGAGGATATTGGGGACATTATCAAAGGGAGAGTATAGATAATAATTATAGATAAATAAGAAGGAAATATCAATTAGTAAGGTCAAGTAGCACCTTTGTAGCCAAGGACAAGTGAGAGAGAAAATGGAGAGGTAGTTCAAGAAAGACCACAAATGCAGGTAGTAGTAGTTTAAGAAGGCATGGGAGCATAAAACCATGCATGGGAGGTCAAATCATTTTTAGTAAGTATATTAAGAAGAGATGAATTTCATATGATAAATGAACCAAGACAAAGGTTTTAAAGATAATGTTGGCATTGCCATAAAGAGGGACATAGAGAAACAAAGTGTTCACTGGGTATTATCATAAGTATGCATTAATAGAGTATAAGAGAAGTGAATGAGGAAATAAGGAAAGAAATAAATGAGTCTTTAATCATGAAAATAATATTATTATAGTAGAGGAAGCAATTCAAAGAGCTAGATCAAAGAATAAGTTTATCTAAAAGCATATGCAAAGCAAAAGGTAAGGTTTGTGATTTAGTGATTGATGGAGGAAGCACTAATAACATTGTGTCTCTAGTGATGGTTTAGAAATTATACTTGAAGATGATGCCGCATCCACAACCATATAAGGTTTCATGGTTTTAAAAGGTACATCAAATCCTTGTAGGTGAGAAAATTTGGGTTAAATTTCATATAATAGGATATAAAGATAAGGTATTGTGTGATATTATGCCCATAAATGTTTATCATTTACTATTAGGAAGACCATGGTAATTTGATAGGTAGGGTATTCATGATGTTCAAGATAATACATACACCATCAAGCAAAATGGAGGGATACACATTCTTGTCCCATTAAATGGTGAAAAAGAAAGAAAATATGAGATAATAATGATGATGACAACAAAGAAATATTTGAGAAAAGCCATGGAAATCTTGAGTTTGGTTGAAGAACCAAAGAGAGAAGAAATGGTAATATGTACTAAGATGATTAGTATAAATATTTTTGAGTTCACAAACATGGACATGGGAGAGGATGAAAATTAATGTAAGGTGACAATAAAGGTCATCAAGAGGTAGAAAAAGAGTAGTTTAAAAAAAATGTAGCACCTATGAGAGTGCTCAAGCAAAAATAAAGCCAAAGCAATAAAGGCAACCAAGCCTATGAAATATATGACAACAAACTAGAAGTATAAAATATAGCAATATGGATGAAGATTGTCATGAGAATGACACTAAGCAAAAGAAGATGAAATATCCAATGAAATAGGTAGATAGAAGAGCCATAAAGGCTCCAAATTTTATTTCTAATTATTTGTTTTGTGATATAAGTGTAGGTAAGGAGTAGGCAACCATTAAACAAGATTAAGAAGTGAGAAAGAAGATAGATGTTTAGGTTCAAGGAACTAAACTCAACCCATTCAATAAATACTTTGACAAGAGATGAAGATTAGAGGAAAAGACTAAAGTTTCATAGTTAAAAGAAAAGAAAGATATAAAAGTTTGGAAATATTAAAGAATAAGGGAAAGATAAAGATATAATAATAAGTACATGAGTTTTTACAGCAATATGAGAATCAAGAAGGACAACATAAAAGAAGGACAACATAAAGACAAGAAGGTACAGTTGAAGTAATATATCAATGCATTTGAGAGCTATAATAGAATTAAAGTTGTAAAATTATAGTACAAAAAGGTAGATATAATCCAATCACAAGCAAAGGATGAGCTACAAGAGATAATTGGAGTCAAAGAGGTTGAATCTAAGTCTGAGTTCAAGTACCACAATTCAAACATGAAGGAAAAATAATCCTTTGTAAAGTTACTAGTAGATGAAGGAAAGGAAAAAATAAAATAATATCTCAATCCATTTAAGGATGTGATAGTGGAAGATACATGACCAACTAAAGAAATGAATGACCAGAAACCTTCAAGAGATTAGAAGAAGAG
Source organism: Torreya grandis (assembly GCA_037957365.1). Classification (NCBI taxonomy): domain Eukaryota; kingdom Viridiplantae; phylum Streptophyta; class Pinopsida; order Cupressales; family Taxaceae; genus Torreya; species Torreya grandis. The sequence continues at coordinate 683,085 of JARHVA010007227.1, read as the reverse complement.
AAATAAATTTAAGCAAGCCAGATTGAGCTTGGAGCTCAATTTATTCTACCCTTGATAGTATGATGTAGGAGCATCTTAGTTAGATTCAAATTATGGATTTATATATGCATTTAGGTGTCTTATAATAATTATATGGTCTCATTTTGGTGTTCTAAAGGTGTTAGATAGCTTGAAACATTCAAATTAATATTTCCTTCCAAAACTATTATCTAAACATTTGGAAATTTGGGAAAGTTATGAGAGGTTTTTGATGTTTTTTAGCTAGGAATGTTTGTTTAATGTTAGTGTTAAGTATATAAGGGGTTGATAAAAGACATTAAACTTTTGGTTAAATGATTTAAGTCATAGATCCTTCATAATCTCATATGAGGCAGTTTCAAGAATAAATTGGAGGCTTTCAAGAAGTAGTTAGGGTAGTTACTTGTGTTATAAATCTTGCCATTTTTGGAGTTTTGAGGTGTGTTTTTCATTTTTTTCAAAATAAAAATGGATTTAATACCAAGAATAAACAAATGAATGAATATGGAAAATTTTGATGAATAAGCTTATAATTTTGTTGTTCCTATAAAGAGTGATAGAAAAGGACTGTATGTTAATTGTTGAATGGAAATGGTTAAAAATGGAACTATTTTTTATGTTTTATTTGTTATGGTCAATTTTTTAAGTTCTTATGAAATATTTAAAGAATTGGGTTAATTAACTTCTATATGCATTAGTGTAAGTTGAATATTATAGACCTCAATTTTTCTTGTACCTTGTTGAGGTCATGATAATATACATAACATTGATAAAAGATGAGGAGGAGGTGTTAAATTGACTAGAAGGTTTGTTTGTAAATTTCTCAAATTAGTTTAGTCATTCTATGAATTTTTGAAAACATCTCCTTGCCCAAGATATATAAATCCCATGTCAATCTATGACTACATATACAATCAATAACAAAGAAGAGAGCAAGTATATGGAAAAATCATAAAAATGAGAGAAATTTGATTCTATAAGGTGAGAGGGAGTTTTTCCAATATATAAAAATTTGATTCAAATATTGGAAAAACCCTATTGTGAAATTTGAGTCCTTAAGACAATAATTGAAATATATATAGAATTTATTTGTGTGCATAGAAAGGTCAAAATCTTGCAGTGAAGTGTGGAATATAGTAATATAGGTGAACATATAATAGTTGATAATGGTCATATCATGTTCCACAGATGTAAAATATGACTCATAGAAGATTAGTAACCTTTTGGTGGACTCACCAATAAAAATTATTAGTTCTCAAATGACTATGCATAGTGACTATACATGCTCAATAATGATAAGAATAGAGTATATGGAGGAAGACTAACAGAGGCATAATAAAGACTAATCGGGATACTATATGGTAGGTGGAATGTTTTAAACCTTACACTACTATGATAGATAGTCAAATCCTTTGAAGGAGTTCCTAATTTCAAAACCATCCTTGTATTAAATGTAGACTATGATTATCTAACAATGTAATTAATATCTTGTGAAATTATTAAGAAGAGGCCTTAGATTTGGTTCTTAATAAAATTTTAAAATTTTTGGATATTTATCAGTATCCAATTACATCCAATATAGTTGAAAACTAGATTTAGATTCCAAAAATATTAAGATAGTGCTCTATATGTCCTGTAGGAGGTAACTATATGTATTTATATGTCCAAAAATGTGAAAGTAATCTTGAATGGAGGTTAGATATAGAGAATTAAATATTGAAAAATATAAATGAAGTTGAGTGGACCATTTTCAATCATATATGAAGTTTATGAACTATTTGAAAACAAATCAAAACTCCAAAAGGCATTTATAGATCCTACATGCATGACTATTAGTTGTTATGGGAAGAGTAGTCGCTACAGGGAGAGTAGTTGATATAGGAAGGTGAGTATAGATATTTTGTAAGGTTATCACACTAATTTAATAATAATAAAAGGATTAAAATTAGTTCAATAAAATAAGGAATCCAACAACCATGAGTAACTATTAAGTCTGTCAACTATTGATAAGAAGGATTTGTTGAAAATAAGGATAACTAAATGGTTTTTTTCATACACTCTACATCAATATTGGATAGGACCAAGATATTCTTCACAAACAACCACCATTTTTTTCATAGATTGTGTTTTATTCCAACCTTATCTAGGTGTCTTCCTAGAAATATAACGCAATATTTAAGAGGATGTTTTTACCTCACTTATAATAAATTATAATCTTTTGGGGTAAAACTATAGAATTCCATATTCATGTATTAATTTACATTTTATCATTCATAATGATGATGACTCATGCCTACCTATCATTGTATCATATTTACATTACACATTTTTTATAATTAGGGAAACCCAATCATTCTATGGTCATTTCCATAATTCCCTATATTTCATATCCTTTTGAACACACCCATGTCAATTTATAAATCACACTCTTTTCTAAGCCAATGAATCTTTTGAGACCATAGTATTTAAGTCCTCTTATCTATCCACCATGTGTAATATATATTGTGATAGTCATATTTATCACCCATGTTTAGTTTTCCAAATTGGTATGGAGGAGGAATCAAAACATATAAAAACATTAAAAATAAATATCATAATAAAAGGAAAATTTTAGAAGGCAATTATATATTAAAATTCATATTACACCAAAAGACATGGTTTTTGTTTGGCACATATCCTACATTAGTCTAAGGTCAAACTCCACAATTGTACTCATGATATAGCCAAGGTCCATTGGGTTAGGGTAAGATATTAGGCTAGAGTAGGAGGTCTCATTCTTATATCATTATATCTTCTTAAATTTTAGTGCCACCTATATTCTCACACAAGTTCCCAATCTTCACAGTAGGTATATGGCTCTATAAATGTTCCTAAGGAATAGGGAACACATTGTGGGAAGGTAGAATCCTTTTAATTTTCAAGCATGCTAGCCTTAATAGGATTATGATGATGATTATGATGTGTGTGTGTGTGTGTAGATGTATATACATATATACATACATATACATACATAAATGTACATATACACATTATGGGAAGGTATATATATATATATATATATATGTATATATATTTATACATGTGTATATATGTATATATATACATATATACATGCATACATACATATATGTATATGTGTGTGTCTATATATATGTATGTAAGTATGTATGTATATATATGTATGTATGTATGTACACACACACACACACACACACACACACACACACACACACACACACACACACACACACACACACACACACACACACACACACACACACACACACACACACACACACACACTTCATTAATTATCCCAAGCTTACATTGTTAAGTAGGGTTATCTAGGGCCATCTATGTTAAGAAAATATAGAATTTCCAACTTGATTCGAGCGTCTTATTTCCTATAAAGATCATGTTTTCACCTTAGTGTCACCCTCTTTCCCCTTCCCCCCATTAATTTTCCTCCTTAACAAGTAGGTTTATTTATAAATATTTTCCAACTTTTTGTAATTCATATTCTCAATCTCTTTCGACATGATAATAATATGGAAATTTTAGTCTTTCTATTTAATAATATAAGTTGCATATTTGAGTTGTTGTGAGATGCTTTCTTGGTTATTGCCTTATCTTTCTAGGATTTCTCTATCATGTTTGGAACCTTGAGTTTTCTATTCATCTCTTTTACAAGCCATCTAATCTCATTTTTCTATTTTATTATTTTCCACCTTTTTCCATGTTTATTTTAGTATGATTTTTTACATATATTTTGTCACAATTAAGAAATATATGTGTCCATTGTTATATTTGGATTATTACTTATCCTACTTTGGATTCATTTTTGGGTTTTTTTAAATCACAATCAACCTTGGATTTTTTATTTACCAATCTTATCATTTAATTTTCATTAATTTCCTTGGTATTTTGGTTATAACCTTGCCTGTGTCATCCTAAATTTCCAATTTTAGAAGTTATTTAATCAGTTTTGAAAGTTTTACATTTACTTTGACCATCCTATGTAAGTGCACATTTCTTTTATTTTTAGTCTTATATCCCTAAGATTTTTCCAACACAATTTGTGTCCTCCATGACTGAGACTATGATTTTTACATGAAACCATTAAATGATAAATCTAAGTCAAGGTATGTATTTGGTACTTTAATTTATTAATTTATCAACATTTAATTTTGTATTTAATTTCAATTAGCTCAATTTTGTGTTGCTATGTTATTTCTTGAAGAACTAACCCATGTTACACTATTATAACATGTGATGAGCATTATGTGGGGCATATGTATACATATAATATTTTTTACTTTATAATTTACTTACACTATCTTTTATTATTATTTTATCTTTGATATCGCTAAGTGCACACCTTAAATGGTACACTTGGAAAGGGGTGGGTAGGATAGTGATGATTTATAAGAGATGTTTCTACTTATGTCATAATCATATCACTCATATTACCAATTCAACTCCTTAATATTATATTACTACTTACCTCCTTCCCTAGGGTAAGTTTATGGAGTTGGCGGACAATTCTATGAACAATTTTGGTAACATTATTACGTTAATAAATAATGTGATCTTGTTATTTAATTAACATGATCATGTTATTTAAATTATGGATTGGTAATTATTGAGCCATAACATGATCACATTATTAAACAACATGATCATGTTATTTTAAAAAATAACATTATTACGTTATTGTTATTTTCAATAATACAATCATGTTAATAATGTGATTGAATTAACTGTGTTACAAAAAAAATAAAAGCTAAAACCTAAATGTAAATTCATCATTTTACATTCAAGTTTCCTTTGGCTATCCTCACCTTTCACTATCATGTTTTGTGTGAGAGATAAAATCTTGATATAAAGCTAATAAATTCATCCCAAGAAGTTGATAATTGATGATGTTGCCATGTATAATAGGTAAGTGTTAAAAATATACACTTATTAACCCTAATTTTTCATTATTTTCATTGTTTAACCCTAATTTTTAGTAGTTTTAGTAATTTTTAGTTTTAATTTGTTTGTTTTGAACAACTCATCCTACTATCCCTCATAACCCTGCACATAACCCTCTTGTGCTTCTTCTTAAACCTCCACCTAAACCTCCATAAAACCTTCTTGTTTCTCCTCCTATCCCTTCACCTAACCCTCCTATAGTTTCACAAAATCCCCCAAACAGTTAGGAGATTATAATTGATAACATTATGGTAAATAAAATTGAAATTGAATAATTAATTAAGGTAATGAGGGATCCCACTTCCACAAATCCCCACCATACCCATTTATCCAATTCCCTAGAGACATTATTAGGTCAAATTGACTCTATAATGAGTCAAATTGACACATGGACTTCATATTAGGATAGTTGTAGGGATTATTATACTGATAAACTATAAACACTTGAGGTCAAGGATAAATAAATATAAAAATCCTCTATTTTAACCTTATTCATTGACCCATCCACCAATTCCCCATTTCCTGTAATAGCTAAATATTTTCCAACCCATCGCTACCAACATAACCTAATCAAAACCAATTTTAGGATCGATGGTGGATGGTTTTTAATTATCCACCATGTAACAACCATGAGGTCCCATTTTATTTTTGAGCAAACTCTACTAATAGTTTATCCTCAATGAGATTCTAAATTATTTTGATTTTAGTGAGTTTCAAGGTCAAGGGAAAGGCTCTGTGTAGGGTTGACCAGGTGTATGTCATGTGCCTAATCGACATACAAGGATCCATATCCAAAAGCCACTTGACCTTGAGATCCAATATATAGTTCATCAAGTATTAAATATCGAAACTCCACATGCGCTTAGTTTTCTCGCTAATACACTCATTCAGCATACAAGTAGGCTCTCACATACCAATGCTAGAGATATGCCACCTAGTGTGCATACCCAACCCCACCCTTACATTTCTTATGGAGATATGTGCACTAAACCTTCTAATGATTATTGTGCTAGTGGTTTAGAGAACTTAGATAATATTATTATGAGTGATGAGTTTTTATCAAACACATTTGGTGTGTAGACATCAACCACTACATAGATGCAAGTATATTTTAAATAAATGTCATGTTAAATTTAAGTTATATTTTCAAATTTAATTTAGATAAAAATTAGTTTACATAAAATTAAATAATATATATGTCATTTTTTATGTCGTAGGAAGTGATGGTGGCTTCATCATCACAATAAACATTTATAGCATTTCATTCAATGTAGCCAATATTTAAATATTTGAATGTAGCTACTAGCCCATCCACTACTACATTTTTCTATGTTAGGATGACACATTTTACTTATATAGAGGTAAAATTTTGAGTTAATCTTATTCTCTATGTAAATTTAATCTATGTATATTTTACTTATAATTTAAATTTAAATTTATCTATCACGTATCTTGGTGCATAAGTTCTAAAAAGCTTCCCTGATATGGATGGAAACACACACTTACCTCTACCAAATACCCAACTCTAATATTTTCTTATCCTTATTTGTCTTCTATCTTCAACCTCTTTATCTCTTTGATGAATTTGCATTTACTAGGTCTTTCTTGTTCACTCTTACCTACTCAATGGATCTTAAGCCTCCTTATATTCACTTAATCCTCCTTCTCTACTTGATGTTATTTTACTAATCAACTACCTCTATAATATTTCCTTTTAACATTAACCCCTCAGCTCATACTCTATTTTCATGTTCTCTCTCTTTATCCTTGATCTTTTCTTTACAATATTCTTATGTGTTTTCATAGGTTCACATGCTACTTTGATTTTTTCCTTCCAAAATACTCATAAGAGCATCTACCTAATCAAATAAATTTCATTTCATGCATCCAACCATTCCACACAACTCCTAAGGTTCAAATATTTACTTAACTCTTCTTTCCTCTTTAACACCTTCCTTCAACTAGCCCTTTTTTGAGTCAAACCTCCTTATTCTAAGTAAAATACAAATCTCCCAACCAAACCAAACCCACATTAAGATACCCCTTTACATCACATAGCTCATGTAGGGACTTTCATAATTTAACTCTCTCTAGAGAACACCTAACTCAACACCCCTCAGGACTAATTAGGTCTCTTAGGCCTAATTAAAGGTTACTGATTATGAAATTATACCATACAAACTCAAATTGACTTTAAAATTTTAAAATCCTCTTCCTCCTATATAAATACACCTACCCATTAATTTTAATGACTTTTCATTATATAAATCACTTATTATCTCATTTTCTAGTTTTAAACCTTAACTTGTGTTCTCTCAATCCTCTATCCCTCAATCATCTTTCAATCATTTATAATGACACTTTAAATTGACTATGTTATCCTATTTCTACCTATGCCTAAAGATAAATGATTGAAACTTGGGTTTCACCACTTTAAAACTATAGACTACTAACTTAAATCTTCTCTGAATAGAGATATGAACACCACAAGATTGATCATAAACTACTAGACACTTATTTACATTTTCATCTATCCAAAGAAGCTTTACAAGTAAGGACAAAGTTCTTGATCTATCTCTTATTCCTTTTCTCTCCCTGACTTTACCTTGTCGAAGAGATACTATTCTTTCCACCTCCTATTCTTCCACTCACATTTCCTACATGTATTACAATTTTTATATTACCTCCAACATGTAAACTATTTACTATTATTGGCCATTACACATTGTATGGTAGTTACACTTCCATGATTCTTGGTTTACATTATGTTTTCATGATATCCACATTAAAATACATTGCCATATATATCTTGGTTTACACTGAGAAAAACATGCCATATATATATTTGATACTTTATATAAAAGTAAGTGAGATCTTGTTTACATGAATAGTTGATGGCTCAAGTAGATACTCCTCCCTCTCTATGAGCCAAGATAGACATAGACATTTCTACTATAGTGTCATCTACATAGGTAGTGACATAGGTATATATTAACTTGTAATTTTGAATTGTAAAAATAGACTTTTTTTAATAATTTCACTACATACTTAGGGAAATATAACTTATGTGAATGTATTTTGTATGCAGGGTTATCCTATGACATTTGATAGTCTTATTCAGATGATTAGTAGGGAAAATTATCATGTTTTTCCCATATTTTAGATTCTTATTTGAATAGTTTATCCTACCATTGACTTGTTTGATCATAAAAAATGGATTGAGGAGGACCATGAGCTTGCAGTAAATGCATGTTTAAATGATTATTTATTATAGTTTAAAATTATTTTATTAATAATTGGTTGAATTTATTTTGTGTTAATTTTGTAATAATACTTATATTTGAACAACTTCAACTGCAAGTGAGCTATGAGAGTAAGACCCACAATTAAACCTTACATCAATCTAAGACATTAAAGGGGTTTCCATCTACTAGTAGGGCATCCTAGGGAGAGTCTTCTTTGAGGAAGGCAAAGAGAGGGAGGATATTTGATGAATAAGATGTATTACATGAGATGTACCTTTTTGTATCCCTATATGGAAATTTATGCATTTTTGGCATTGTAAATGCATATATGAGATTCACCCAACATTAGATACTATGTTATTAGATGTAATTTTTTGTATGCCTATAATGGTAATATATGTATTATTGACATTACACACATGTGCCTCTATTATATGCCTATCATGACAATCTATCTAATTTATATTCAATTTTTATTTCATTATGTGTTATTGTGTAGTGTTTTTTTTATCTTCTAAACTATTATCTATCAGATCTCATATTTAATGTTATACATAAATGAGGATTAAAAAATTATTATTTTCAATGTTATAATCTTGGATCTCCCATATTTTTTAAATTAAAGTTTTTATTTCATTATGTGTAGTGTAAATGACTAATGACACTCTTATCTATTTTGCATTTTTTATCACCCATTTAAAACTTTTTAATTGATCATTAACAAAATTTGATTACACTTAAAACCCATACCCAATCATGTTCAAACTTGTATAATGAAAAGACATAAAATCATTCATAAATACCTACAAATTTCTCACTCAGATAACTATACCTATAAATTACCTAATTTTGACCTTCACCTAACTTTAATGCCTTTTTTACTATCTTTTCTTGAAACTACACCTACTTCTTGTATGCCTTATATCATCCCCTAATACCACATAATGCATATTTTTCTCTTCTATGTCTAATAAGGCTATGAGAGTCCTATTCATATGCTCTAAGACCATTAATAATTCCAACCTCACTTATCCACTAGTTCTCAACTCGATTAAAAATCCACTCTAAAACAATATTATTTAAAACTAGTTAATTACTCACTAAGTTAATATGTCAATAGGTCAATTACTCATAGTAGATTTTATCAATAGGTCAATTACTCATTAGGTCAGTGACCTAGGTTAATTACTCATTAAGTTTCTAGGTCTCTATACCTAGTTGTTGCTATAATAGGTCAATTTCTCAAAATAGAGTTTTTATCTCTTAAAAATTATATTTCTATTATTATTTAAATTTTTTTAACATGGTCTAACCCTTACCCAAGTTTATAGAACTCAAATCAACCAAAAACACATCTTACCTAAGTTTTAATATGTACTCTAGGTTGAGAGTTTAGAAAAACTAATGTTTTAATGCTTCCTAAACGAAAACTAACACTACCAACATGTCTGATGGGGTGGTTAAAATCTAGGATCAATTTATTGGCCTCCTATTATGCTTGATTGACAAACCCACCACCTTTTTTGGCCTTAAGAAAAACCTTTACAATACAAAAAAAATGCAAATGTTTAGCCTAAGTTCAAACATGCATAAAATAAAACCTTTACTTCATTTATATAAACTATAAGATATTTCCCCTACCCCTTTAATCTATATAATCACACCTTATATAACTCAAGTGGAAGCTTCAATGGAAATCCATTGGATAAGTTGTAGTGAGGGGTCTAAAAAAGTAACTTTTTGTCATTAAATAAGCACTTCTTGAGCTCCAAATTCCATTTCTACTTTTAGGACCTCCACATAATAACATATAACTTTGATCATGTCAAGATAGGAAAATTACATGTTATCACACTACCACAATGTTCAAATCCTCTTGAAAGTGAATTTTCACTACCATTCCAAAATGTAGAAACATTGAAAATAAATGTTGTCAAAGTTTAAGTTATGGGTGTAGGACTATGGTTTTGATGATTCTTGACTAAAAATGACACTACCAACATGTCTTGAGGGGTGGATAATGTCTAGGACTAGGTTCTTGGCCTCTCATTAGGCCTGATTGACAAACCCACCACCCATTCTAGCCTCAAGAATGCCCTTCCCAATACAAGTAAAATGTATTTTTTTAGCCTAAGTTCAAACATGCATAAAACTAAACCTACAAGTCATTTATGTTAACCATCAGATCTATTCCATACACATTTAATCCCTATAATATCACCATATATCTCTCAAGTGGAATATTTTATAGTAATCTATTGGACAAGTTGTAGTGAGGGGTCAACAAATATAATTTTTGGCATTAAATAAGCAACTTCTTGAGATCTGATTTCCATTTCTACCTCCAGGACCTGCACCTAAGAATATATCACTTTTATCACACATATACAGGCAATTTACATGTTATCACACTACCATGATGTTTAAATCCACCTAGAAATGAATTTTCACTACCATTTTAGAGTGCAAAAACACTGACAATAATTATTGTCAAAGTTTAAGTTGTGGTTGTATAACTATGCTTTTGATGCTTCCTAGCTAAAAAATAACACTAAAAAAACATAAAAGGGGGTGGATAATGTCTACGAATAGGTTATTTGCCTTACATCAGGCTTAATTGACAAAATCACCACCCATTTTAGCCTCAAGAATGCCCTTTCCAATATAAGAAAAATGTAATTTTTTAGCTTAAGTTCAAACATGCATAAAATGAAACCTATAATTTATTTATTTAAACCTTAAAATCCATCCCCTACATATTTAATCCCTATAATCATATCCCATATCACTCTTGTAAGCTTCAAGAGCAATCCGTTGGACAAGTTGCATTGAGGAGTCCAAAAATGTAACTCTTTGACATTGAACAAGCAACTTCTTGAGCTCTAACTACTATTTTTGCCTTTGAGACCTCCACCTGAGAGTATATTACTTTTATCACATAAAAATAGGAAAATTAAATTTTATCATATTTTGATGATGTTCAAATCGACCCAAAAGTGCATTTCCACTACCATTCTAGAGCATGGAAACATTGACAACAAATGTTGGCAAAGTTTAAGCTATGGTTATAGAAATCTAGTTTCAATTTTTACTAAATGAAAATTGACACTACCAACATGTTTGGGGGTGGATAGAATATATTACTAGGTTATTGGCCTCCCATCAATCTTGATCGACAAAACCCACCATGCATTTTGGCCTCAAAAATGCCTTTCCCATTATAAGAAAAATGCAATTTTTAGCCTAAGTTCAAACACCAATAAAAAAAACTTGTAAGTCATTTCCATGAACCATAAAATCCTTACACTATATATTTAATCTCTATAATCACACCTCAAATCAATTAGGTGTAATATTTGAGAGAAATCTATTGGTCAAAGTGTAATGAGGGGTCCAAAAATACAACTTTTTGGGGAATTGAACAAGCATCTTCTTGAGCTCTAACTACCATTTATGCCTCTAAGACCTCCACCTAATAATATATCACTTAAATAAAATCTAGATACGTAAAATACATTCTATCACACTGCAAAAATTTTCAAATCCTCCCAAAAGTGCATTTTTACTAATGTTTTGGAGTATAAAAACACTAACAATAAATGTTGTCAAAGTTGAAGTTATGGTTATATAACTCTAACTTTGATGCTTTTTGACTAAAAAAATGACACTTCCAACATATTTTGGGGGGGGTGGGGGGGGGGGGGTTAAATAACATCTATAAATTTTTTTTTGGCCTCCCATCAATCCCAATTGATAAACCCACCACCCATTTTGGCCTCAAGAATACCCTTCCCAATATAATAAAAATGCAATTTTTTATCCTAAGTTCAAACACCTATAAAACAAAACTTGTAAGTCATTTCTTGAGATTTGATCATGTCCAACATGAGATTTGATCAAATCCAACCTGACCTTATCTTAGGTCCAAAAATATATAATTATTTATTGAGAATGTCAACCATGTGAAGGTGGAAGCTTATCTAGCACCACTAACCTACAAAAAATTGTTAGTAAGAAATTAAAAATGAAATTCATATGTACTGGCTAGAAAATAAAAAAAACATTTGGTAAAATTGATTACATATACATTTGAAAATTCAACATACCTATGTATTTCAATCTAATGAACCACTAGGAACTTCTCTAACCTTGATAGTATTTGTAATAGATTCATGGTATGACTCTCGAACTTTCTATAATTTCCTATTGAATGGCTTCTCATGATATTTTTGTAATTGAATATTTATTTTAAGAATCAAATTTGAATAGTGTAGTATATTCCTATGTATTTAAAACTATTAAAAAAATCATTTATATGAATATTTTATAGGATATCATCGAAACCAAGTTCTAATGACTATCACTAACTTGGTGGGATAGTCAATGTTTTCTTCATCTATAACTAGGGAAGTTAATTTTTTATCTCTATGTACACACCAAAACAAGTAGTAATTAGTATCCTCTTCATTATCCACATCTATAATAATTGTAAAAACATGCCCTGTATGAAAAAAAACTATTTTTAGTGACAATATGAAGATATATAATGAGAATAAATTATACATTATGAAAAATATTATACATGGCTATATTATATCAGATACATGGTTAAAGTCATCTAATGTCAATATTTATAATTTATAATGTTTTTAAAACCTAATATGTGTTAATTAGAATTAGAGGTTTTTAACTCCAATCATTCACCCACTCTTGTGACTCACACTCATTCCAAATAGAGTCCATGCATGTATAATAGAAACATGCCAAGTGTCTCATATTAAGAGTCCAGGAACTTACATTTGAGATAAAAAATGAGTGGAATCACTTGAGCCTATTAGAGTCATAAAATACTAATAATTTTTCAAGTGTTATTCTTCTATTAACCAAAAATGTCCATAAATAGTTTAACATATATTCTCATTACACCATTTGACCATAGTTTTTGTAATTGTCAAATGAACACCCTCTTCAAATTTCAATTCCTCCCTTATAATATCTCTTTTTACACATGATCCAAAACCATCACACTCCCTTTTTCCATGGCCAACCTCGATGAAACTCCAAATGTGTTATATACCAATGTAATGTGACTCAGCCAATAAAACATTTGTGCTTTTTTGAATTATGATGTGCAATTGTGTAACCAAATGTAATGTTGATTGAAATTAATGTTTCTTTGACTCAACTATTCATATAACTTCTAAAAACAACCTTGCACATACTCTGAATAATGTGATCAGTCATCAATGATATAGAAATGGTACTCCCTTAATATTTTCCATTGTTGCTCTGTATTATTAGGTGCATGCGTGAATGCTATATGTAAAAATATGGTAACTTATGATGAGTTGTAATATTGTGATTAAACTTCTATTTGGGGTTTGAATGTGTAATTTTTAGAAAAATCAACTACTAAAATAATTAAACCAAGTGGGAATGTATACTTGCTTATATTTAAATGTTCATCTAACCATCTAACCCTATGTGTGTGACTTGCATACTCATAAAAAATATTCTCCCTAAGTTTGACCAAAAATTTAGAATCAAGTATATTTTTTGTAACATGCTCACACCTTTTAGATTTGTTTCCATCTTTTACTTAATAAGTCACTAATTTATATTTGATTAAACCAACTAATTCCTATCCAATCGCACTTGTAATCTCCTCATGGACACATTTTTTTAATTTTGGTCATCCACCACAAATGTTGTAATTTCAATTTAAACATGATTTGTTATAAAATAATTATCCATTTGATCTTTTGCAAAAGATAGTTAGAATAATTACCTAGCTGATTTTTGTGTAAATTCAATGCCACACTCCTGCAAAATGTTTTTATAATGCAAACTAAAATTAATATAGTGAAAAACATCACTGTGCATTGAAAATTCAATATGTTGCCTACAATAATAAGTGGTGCGTATGTGATTTATTTTTACATGAAAAGGTTTGACCATCTCAAAATGTCTTTGACAAATTGAAATCTGTGGATGTTTTTCCAAAAAATTAGAGTATAATTATGTTTGAGTCATATCCAAGACATATTTTGGATGTAGTTCATAGTTACTATAACCAACTCTTATTTTCACAACATCTCTTGCATTGCATGAAACTCTTATATTGCCTTTGAAAAATTGAGAAAATAACTCTTTGAGAGTATTAGCTATAGCCTTGTCCTTTTGTGGAAGTCTACTAGAGAATGCCTAGAGCTCATTATGTATTAGGTTCATTAAGTATTTCATGTCTTTCAATTGCTTTCATTAATATTTTTCTATTTATATTAAGTATTCAACTTATTTTTTAAACCATTAATTTTTTTCCCTTATTTTGTCACTTACTGCACAAGTTGTGAGTATATGTCAGGTAACATTACAATATTGGGTGCATGATTTTGGGCCTATAGTATGATATACATCATGTATATTTTCAATAATTTCATTGTTTTCATCATCCATGTTATATTTTCTTAGTTCTAATGTGTACATTATAGGTCTCATCATAATCAATTTTATTAATGAAATAAATAATTGACATATTTGACTATCATAATCCAAATTATGAAAGAAATTATCCCAAATTTGTTGAGCCAATATTCTTGAATGGTGATCTGACATTTTTTTATGCATTTGTTCTAAAATATTTTCATTTACTTCAATTAAGTACTTGTCTTTTCTATGCACAATTCTTGGAGGTGTTTTTAATGGTGTAATTTATTGAGAGGGTATTTCAAAATTGTTATTACTTTCATTTTTTAGAGGTGGGATGACATTTTATTCATTGTTTATTTCTTCATTATATGTTTCCATGAAATTTTATTAATGGTTAATTTCATCATTATTTGTTTCCATCAAATTTTCTTCATTCAAGGGAGGTGAAGCATCATACATAGACTCATCATCAACAAAATAAAAAAAGTAGAACTTTGAATGTAAAATTCCAACATTATTGAAATCATTATTGTCAATTTAATTATTAATCATTTTATTATGGTAAATTTCATCATTATTCAATTCATTATGGTAAATTTAATCATTGTTTAATTCATTATTGTCAATTGTCTCATTATCTATGGCATTTAATTCATCAGGCTTAGAGTTTATACCTTATCTACCATGAAGTTTTTGCATTTGTATCTTGTTTTTATCTCTCAAATATTCTAATTCCTCTAGTTTTTTGTTCTTCAATATATTCCTCTTCCTTGAACGTGTTCCACCACCCATCAAGGATAATTGATAACTTTTCAAAGGTGGGGTCAAGTACATAGGTACCATAGGTCCCACAAAAGTACACAAAGAATGTTTGTGGGGATAGAATTATTGATTTAGGTTAAAAAATGAATTTAATATATAATAATAACATGATCACATTATTACATAATGTGATTGCATTATTTTTTATAATAGGTTTTGATTCAACATACATATTCATAAATATATATTAAGAATGATGTGATCATGTTATGTAATAACATGATCATGTTATTCTTAATACTCAATTTGGATTAAAAATTAACATTGATAACTGATTGTTGTCTGTATTAAGAATAATGCAATCACATGATTAAATAACATGATCACATTGTACTTAATATAGATTAGGGATTAAGGCATTAGTGCATAGGGTTTAGGGATTAGGGATTACAATTTATGTTTTAGGAATTAGGGATTAAAACTTATGTTTTAAGGTTTAGGTATTATGGATTCAAGCATGTAGGTTTTAGGTCTAAGGGTGTATATAATGTATAATCACTTTATGCCATGTGTGAGACTAATTTTTACTATAGTGGATGTTAATTGGGACTAAATTGATTTATAAATAGGGAAATTTTTTGGTTTAAAATTTAGGTTATAGTATTTAGGTATTAGGTTAAAGGTATATAGGGTAAATCACAAAGATAATTATTAGTTTAAATGATGTTAATTTGGCCTAAAATGATTGGTTTAGGGTTTAAAGAGTTTATATTTATGGTTTAGAGTTTAGGGATTAAGAACTTTAAGCATTAAAGATTAGGGTATAGGTTTTAGGGTATATAAGGTACAATCATGATGATAATTGGGGTAAATTAGAGTTGATAAACCCAAAAATCACATCTTATAGTCATGAAATTAGGTTAAAGGGGCTCTAAATATCCCCAATTTACTTCAGATGCACAACTAGATTGGTAATCTAAAGTCTAAGTTTTGGCCATAGGTTTAAAAAATGCATTTTTTGACATCTCATGATAAAATAAATTATATCATAAGGCATGAATGTTTGAGGCATGTAGTGGGAATTAGGGCATAGGGATTACAATTTATGTTTTAAGGATTAGGCATTAGGTTATAGGGTTTAGGTTTAAGGACCTGTATATAATGTCTAATCTCTCTATGCCATGTGAACCTAATTCTTACCACAAATGATGTTGATTAGGACTAAATAAAATGGTAAATAGGGAAAGATTATGGTTTAAAATTTAGGGTATATTATTTAGGTTTTATGATTTAGGGCTTAGGTTTTAATGTATATGCAGTTTAAGGTACACATGGTTAATTCCAAAGATAATTGAGGACAATTTGAACCATTTGGACCCATTTATGATGATAGAACGTGTTTTTGGGTTGTAATTATACCCCATGTCATCATGAAGATTAAGTGAATTAGTCAAATGGGATAATCAATCATGTGATTTAGGCCAACTGAGCCCTATGAACTTAATTCTTAACCTAAATGATGTTAATTTGGGATAAAATGATTGGTTCAAAGTTTAAAGAGTTTATATTTATGTTTTAGAGTTTAGGGATTAGGAAATTTAAGGATTAAGGCTTAGGGTATCAGTTTTAGTGTATATAAGATACAATCATGAAGGTAATTGGGGCAAATTTGAGCTCCTTAAACCTAAATCTATGAGTAAAGAATGTGATTTTGAGCTCAATTAGCCCTCACATAATCACAAATTGAGCCAATTAAGTCAATTATTGTTAATGACTGATGTAATTTTAACCAAGTTCATCCCTATGAACCTAATTATTACTATATATATAAAGGATATTAATTGGGGAAAAATATATTAGTTTATGGTTTAGGGTCTATAATTTAAAGGGTTTGGGGTTTAAGGATTATGGATTATGGTTTAATGTAAATGGTATAGGGTTTAGGGTTTAATATATCTGATATAGGGTCTAATAAATAAGGTAATTGAAGAAAATTTGAGCTATTTGTCCACCTATTTATGACAATTACCTTCATGTTTGCATTTTTTATAAAATTAGGTTTAGTTATTCCATGTATATGTTGCATACATGTTATAAAATTGATTGAGCAATAAATTTGTTTTAGGGGCTCAATTTCACCTAGATCATGCCCCTAATTAAATAAATTTACTAATTGGATCAATTCATGATAGAATCAATCTTTTGATTTTGCCACAAATCATAGCTTGCTGTTGAAGGGGTTAAAATTGGCCTCAAATGCCTCCTTGATTAAAAGGATCAACTCATTGGTTACTTATATATGACATGACATTAAGGTTAATTTCAATATAAATCACATCATATATAATTTAAAATAGGTTCATGTGGCACATTTTAACCTTAATTAGCTCCATAATTTAAGTAATCAACATTTGCATTCATTAGATAATGATTTCAAGTTTATTAAGCTCAAAACCATATTATATACATGTAGAATTTGCATGTAATTAAATAATATTTTTTTTATTTAATGAAGATAATGAAATTGGATATGATAAACCCCAAAATGACATTTTATAGTCATGAAATTAGGTTAAAGGGGCTCAAAATAGCCCCAATTTACTTCAAATGCATAACTAGTTTGGTACCCCAAAGGCTAAGTTTTGGCCATAGGTTTAAAATTGCATTTTATGACATCTCACGATAAAATTAGTTATATCATAAGGCATGTATGTTCTTATAATTTAGTAGGAATTAGGGCATAGGGTTTACAATTTATGTTTTAGGGATTAGGAATTAGGGATTAGGGTTTAGGTTTAAGGAATTGTATATAATGTCTAGTCACTCTATGCCATGTTCAAACCTAATTATTACTACAAATGATGTTAATTAGGACTAAATAAATTATTAAATAGGGAAAATTTATGGTTTACAATTTAGGGTATAGTTTTTAGGGTTTATGGTTTAGGGCTTAGATTTTAATGTATATATGGTTTAGGGTACATAGGGTTAATCGTAAAGATAATTAAGAACAATTTGAATCACTTAGACCCATTTGTGACTATAAAATGTGTTTTGTGTTGTCATTATACCCCATGTCATCATTTATATTGAGTGAATTAGTCAAATGGGGAAATTAGTTGTGTGATTTAGGCCAAACTAAGCCTTGTGAACTTAATTATTAGTCTAAATGATGTTAATTTGGGCTAAAATGATTGGTTAAAGGTTTAAAGAGTTTATATTTATGGTTTAGAGTTTAGGGATTAGGAACTTTAGGAATAGGGCTTAGGGTTTAGGTTTTAGGGTATATAAGGTATAATCATGATGGTGATTGGGGAAATTTTGAGCTCCTTGAACCTATATCTGTGAGTAAATAATGTAAGTTTGGGATCAATTAGCCCCACATCATCATAGATTGAGCCTACGAAGTCAATTATGGTAAAGAGTGATGTAATTTTGACAAAGTTCATCCCTGTGAACTTAATTCTTACTATATATAAAAGATGTTAATTAGGGATAAATTTATTGGTTTAGGGTTTATAATTTAAAGGGTTTGAGGTTTAGGGATTATGGATTAGGGTTTAAGGTAAATGGTATAGGGTTTAGGGTTTAATTTAAATGTTATAGGGTTAATGGTTTAAGATATCAGATATAGGGTCCAATCACTAAGGTAATTGAAGAAATTTTGAGCTAATTGTTCACCTATTTATGATAATTACTTGAAAATGTTTGCATTTATAATAAAAGTAGGGTTAGTTAAGCCATACATATTACATACATGTTATACAATTTATTGATCCATAAATCTGGTTTAGGGGATCATTTTTTCCCAAATCATGCCCAAATTACCTAATTTGACTAATTAGATCAATTCATGATAGAATTAAACTTTTAATTTTTCCCCAAATCATATCTTAATCTTTATGGGGTTCAAATTGGCCTCAAATGACTCATATATTAAATGAATCAAATCTTTGGTTAATTATATATGACATGACATTAGGTTTAATTTTAATCCAAATCACATTGAATGTATAATTTAAAATATGCTCTCAATGCTCATTTTGACCCTAATTACCTCCATAATTAAACTAATCAACAATTGCATTCATTAGATGATGAATTCAAGTTTATTGAGCTTAAATCCACATTATATACATGTAGAACTTATATATATATAAATTATGTTTCTTTTCTTCAACCAAGCTAATGAAATTGGATCTGATCAACCCCCAAATCACATTTTATAGTCATGTAATTAGGTTGAAGGGGCTTGAAATAACCCCAATTTACTTCAAATGCACAACTAGATTGGTACTCTAAAGGCTAAGTTTTGGCCATAGGTTTAAAAAATGCATTTTATGACATCTCATGATAAAATTAGTTATATCATAAGGCATGTATGTTTGTGACATATCAAAACTTGACAAAAGATAACTTTTTATATGAAAAATAGTTTACTAATGCATTGATATGTTGAAAATTTATAAATGATGTCATGGTGATGTCATGGAAGTGTCCTGGTGAGTGGATTAAGTGCCTTGATAGCCTATGTGACAATGACAAAGTGTGAAACATGATTTTCCTAGTACACTTGAAAGATGATTGGTTGATCTTTTATTTTGGCATGGTTTAAGATGTTTAGGGATGAATCTAAAGTATTGATTATGTGAAATGGGTCCTATAAGTGGTCAAAGATGATTGAATATATTGTGTGCATGAGTGTAATTCACTTGTTTCATCAATTTTATCATCTATACATTTTGGGTTTAGTGGCAAAAAATATGAGTAGGTAGTTTGATGATATCAACATTGCCACATATGGATGAGTCAAGAGGATTTGGTCAAATGGTTATGATCAAATTTATGCCTAGATATTATGTGATAAATTTTATATTATGAACCAAATCATTTCAAAATATATGCAAGTGCAAATTTGGGCTCCCAGGTAGTTTGATAGTGTTTTCCCATACTTAGCCACATTTGAATGAGGCAAGAAAGAGCCAAGTAAGTATTTTGGTGATGGAATATCTCACACATTTAGATGTTTCATGATAAGTTGATAATATTGGTTTATTTAGTTTTGCACCTAGTTAATTGATGATAAATTTTATATCATGCACCAAATCATGTCAAAAGATATGCATGTTCAAAGTTGGCCTCTCAAATAAGTTTTTGACATAGTTGGCTTTGTGGTAAAAGAAATCTAAGTGAAAAAATTAATGGACTTATGTATCACATGATCAAAGGTTTTAAGATTATATTGACATATGATTATATTATCCTATTTGAGGAGATCATATTATCCAAACTTTATAATATGTGCTTTAGCAAAACAAAATATATGGAGGTGTAAATTTGGCCTTCTAGGAAAATAAGCAAGCTTCCCATAGTCAAATTTTCATAAGGTAAAGTTTGAGAAACTTTAACAGAGAAATTTTACTCCAAGATGTTAGGATTTTCTGATATGGTGCCGAGTTTTCAATGCTTAATGTTGATTAGAGATAAATATCGTGCACTTTTTTCAAGGATAAATGGTTCAATGGAGTTTATACATCTAGATCTATGGTACATAGTAAGTCAAATGGGTCAAAGTGTTAGATTCTTAAACTAAGTAAGATTGAGTTTATTAAAAAATTATTAACTAATCATGATAATTCTAATATGTCTATAAGTATTGAGATGAGGACAAGTGTTTAATGTTTAACATCAAGCAAAGATAAAGACTGAACTACATACAAGAGATTGGTGAAGTGCATTAAGTCAAATAATAAAGATGAAGATCAAATGATGAGTGTTAAAAGGTAAATCTTACGTTCCTTACAAATATATTGATGGTTTTTTATTTATCTAAGTGATATGTGAACAAAGTAACCAAGGTTTAATTGTGACTAGTTGTATTTGAATATTTAAATTTATCAAAGGGAAAAAATAGTTTGAGGTTTTTGGACCATATATTTTGATCCAAGATGAATTTGCTCATGGTATAAAAATAAAAGTGGTAGATAAATACAAGGTGAATGTTTAAGGTATATAATTGAAAATGAGTCATTGAGATATGATTTAGAGAAGATATATAATAAGTTAATGTCATTTTTGAGATTTGAAAAGAGATTAAGTGATTTGGACAACATTCTAAATGATCAAAAGCATGCAAGTGATAATACTGGTCTTGGATACAAAGAATAAATAGAGACTATAACTAAAGATAAAATGAAGACTAATGTGAACAAGGAAAATCAGACTTTGAAGACAAATCATTAAATAAAGAATTATGGTACAAATAGATTGAATAAAAATTAGATCAGATAACCAATTGCTATGAGGTATGCAAGTTTCAATGGTTATTATTACACATGTAATCAATTTGGTCATAAAGCTAGACAATGTAAGAGAACTATTAGAAATGAATTTGCATGGAACTATGATGGGGGTCATTAGTTAAAATGTGTGAGTGAGGTTGAGTGTTTTAACTATCATATTTTAGGACACTTTATAAAATAATATCCATTTAAGGTAAGACAAGTTGAGTTTCCATCAAGGAGTATGGTTTGCTACAGCTATGAACAAAAAGGTCACATTGTTAGATTCTAAAAGCAAATCCCTACAAGATAGAATAGGTTTTATCATGATCCTAGCATGAAATATAGAAGACAACTGAACTAATGGATACTAAAGGTGGTAATTAGTAATTATGGTGAGTTTTTAGGTCTAATTAATATGTTTGCTATGGTGGATAATGCTACAGATGTTGAAGAGTGCCAAGGGATCTCATTATTTTCTCATGTTGAGAATGAAGAGACCAAGCTCAAGAAGAAGACCAAGGTGCTAGTGAAGGCGAGTTCTGAGATGTGTATGGATCCAAGTAAACATCTTGTTATTGATGAGCAAGTATCATTCAAAGAAAATCATTTGTAAATACATAGTGATGAGGTTCCAAGCTGCAAAGTTGATTATTCAAATGAAAAGGTATGTCAAAATTCCATATTTGCTCCATGTGTTATCAATTATATCTTAGAATATAAGGAGAGTGATATAGAAAAGGCACCAATTGTCATAGTTTATACTAAAGAGAATAAGAACAAGAGTAAGAAGTCCTACAACTATAAGAGGATTCCAGTGGTTATTGAGGAGATGTGGGCCACTCCCATCTTCACTTTTTTTTAGAGCATTATGGTGCAAAGTATTTCTTTATCTATGTTTATTAAGAGACTCCTTTCAATGGAAAATCAAGTGTTGTGATATTATTTAGATGCTCTTAGAAGGCTAGAGATGAGTGTTTTTAGTTGGAACAGGTATGTCTAGGTGGAAGATATACTAAGATGATGTCATGATGTTGATAACTATCTATAGAATAGTTTGTAGGGTTAGATTGAAGGTTCCTAGATGGAAAAGGAGGATTTGTGAGTTGTCAAGATGATATTTTTGCATAGAAAGGTCTATTGATAGTTCTAAGTGTGCATATGAGGATAGTCTGAATGAAGAAGGAAAGAGATTGTGACATGCCTATGTGAGAGGCCTATTTGAGATAGAGAGAGTGTTTTTGTAGGGGTTATATACACAAAGATCCATCAATAAGTGTTGAAGACATCATTACTAATATGAAAGTGTTAAAATGAGGTCTAAAGGACTTGACATTCCTTAGGGGTAGTTATTCCTTATGAAATGGGTGTTTCACTAAATACCTTTGGTTAGGAGGACATGATCAAGGTTTGTTGGTCTAGAGGTGTTGATCAGTCTCTTATTTACAATTTATTATTGGATAGTAGTCCATGTGTTGCATACTTGAGAGTGGGTTTTATTCCCCATGAGGTTTCCCCATAGGAACTATGTATTATGTGTTTGTTATTGTTTATGCATTAAATAAATGATCTCTCTTATTAATATTTATTTATCAAGTTGATATATGTTGATTGGTTAATAGTTTAAAGAATTGTAATTGTAATTGAAATATCTGGGCTCACTAATTCACCCCCCTTTTAATGATTATAACTCTAACAAAATCATTTATGAAGTAGACTCAAAGGTCAAGCTTTCTAAGTTGCAGACTCACATTAGGAAATTTGAAAGTCTCAAAATGAATGAAGAAGATTATGTGGCATATTTTCTACAAAGAGTTGATGAGTTTGTGAACATTATCAAAGGTCTTAAAGAGAACCTTGAAGAGGATACTATAGTTTAAAAGGTATTAAGGTCTATATCCCTCAAGTTTGATAAAAAGGTATTTACTATAAAATAAAGTCATGATATTAATTAGTTGAAGATGGATAAATTACATGGCACCCTTACTTCCTATGAGATGAGGAATAATGCTGATAAACCACCGAAGAAGGAAATAAGTTTCAAGATGAAAGGAAGATAAATAAGAATTTCCAAGGTAAGAAATACAAAAAGGATGAAATTTTTGATAAAGATGAGGATGAACTAATTGCTTTGATTTCAAGGAAATTGAGAACAGATTCAAGCAAGTATAAAGGTAAACTACCCCTCAAATTCTTTAATTATGGTGAGATAGGAAAATTTGCTAATAAATACCATCATAAGTATAAGAAGGATTATGATGAAGAGTATCATGAAGGTCATGATGATGGAAAGAGATCATTAAAGTCTTATAAAATAAAAAAGGGATTTAGAAGGTTTAAAAATAATAAGTATTTCAAGGAATAGTAGAGTCTATACACCAAAGAATATTGGAACTCATCAGATGAGAGTGAAGTCAGTGACTCAGAATATGATCATAAAGATGATGGTTTTGTTAAATATGAATATCTATTCATGGATGAGGAAGGTAGTTGATCACATAAAAATAAGTATACTTAGAATGATTCAGATGATGATGAAGATGAGGTGGACTGTGAGACTAAACCGATGAATGTTCTTGAAGAACTGAAGGTTGAGAAGAAGATAAATAATAAGATGATATATAAACTCAAATACTATGAGGAAAAAATTATTGTGTATGAGGAAATAATAAATGAAGACACTAAGGATCATAAAGATATGGTCAAGCATCTCGATTATCAATTATAAGTCATGTCTACAAGCTTGAAAGCTAAAGAAGATGAATGTTCATGGTATGCAATTGAAAATGAGTCATTGATATATGAGTTAGAGAATATATCTAGTAATATAATGTCATTTATGATATTTGAAAAGAGCTCAAGTGATTTGGAAAAAAATTTAAATGATCAAAAGTATGGAAGTGATAATACTGGTCTTATATTCAAAGAAGAAGCAGGGACTACAACTCAAGACAAGATGAAGACTAATGTGAACAAGGATAATTAACCTTTGAAGACAAATCATCAAACAAGGAATGATGGTAAAAATAGATTTAATAAAAATTATATTAGATAGATAAATTCCATGAGGTATACAAGTTTCAATGGTTATTGTTACACATGTAATCAATTTGGTCATAGAGATAGAGAATGTAAGAGACTTGTTAAAAATAAATTTGTAAGGAAATATGATGGGGGTCATCAGTTAGAAAGTGTGAGCAAGGTTGAGTGATTAAAATATCATGATGTATGAAACTTTTCAAAACATTTTCCATTTAATATAAGACAAGCTGAGTTTCCATCAAGGAGTATGGTTTGTTACAGCTGTGAATAAAGAGGTCACATTGCTAGATTCTGTAAGCAAAAGCCTACAAGATAGAATAGTTTTTATTAGGCTCCTAGAGTGAAAGATAAAAGGAAAGTGAACTCATGGATACCAAAGGAAGTAATTAGGAATTATGATTATTTTTTAGGTCCAAGTAATCTATTTTCTATGGTGGAGAATGATAGAGATGTTGAAGACTTCTAAAGGCTCTCATTGTATGCACATGTTGATAATTAAGAGACCAAGATCAAGGAAAAGACAAAGTATTGGGTTGAGTTAATTTTTGAGATGTGTATGGATACAAGTGAACATCCTAATATTTCTAAGCAAGTATCATTCAAATAACATCATTTGTTAGTACCTAGTGATGAGGTTCCAAGATGCAAGGTTGATTCTTGAAATGAAAAGGTATGTCAAGATTTCATAGTTGCTCTATGTGTTTTCAATTATATCTTAGAAGAGGAGAGTGATACAAAAAAATAACCAATTTTCATATTTCATAATAAAGAGAAGAAGAACAAGAGAAACAAGTCTCACAACTATAAGGGGATTATAGTGGTTATTAACAAGATGTGGGCCATTCCTGGCTTCACTTTGTTTTAGAGCATTATGGTGCAAAGCATGTCTCTATCTATGATTATTAAGATACTAATTTTAGTGGAAAATCAAGTGTTATTTTAATATTATTTAGATGGTCCTAGAAGGCTATAGGTGAGTGTTTTCATTTTGAGCAGGTATTTCTAGGTGGAAGATATGTTGAGGTGATGTCATGATGTTGATAACTATATTGGAGCAATCTGTAAGATCAAATTAAATGTTCCTAGATGGAAAAGGAGGATTTTTGAGTTTTCAAGATTATATTTTTTCATATAAAAATTTATTGACCTTATTCTAACATGATCCAAGTATTTTTTTGGTCTGAAGGTATGTTGAAGTCAAATTGGAGATTTTTTGTTTGCTCTTGGGTTTCCCAGTTTGTACTTAAGAGTATGCAAGTCCTAAAATGGGTTATAGGAAGTCAAGGTTCCCAAAGGTGTGGAATATTTATTCTTGGTATATAAGTGTGTAATTATTGTCTCTAGGTATACAAGAAGTTTTAGATGTGGACGTTGACTAGAAGGAGGTTTGTTGACTTTATTTGTTTTGAGTTTCTAGGGTTTTGGGATCTTTTTGAAAAGTGGTTTACCTTATAATTTGAAGTCTGAGGCTTATTAATATATTTAATGGGACAAATGGGTTATTAAATTAAGCTTCATAGATATTTGAAGGTTTGTGGTTTTTAAATTATTCATGTTTTTGTAAAGATGGAGGCCTAATTAGCAAATTGGTTTGTGAAGGAAGTATATTGTAGATTATGAAATAGTTGTTTCAAATTTGGTTTTCTTAAGATTTAATATGAGAGTGATCCATATATGAAGTTTTAGGTCTTGATGTTGTGTCTATAGAAAGTTGTGGGCTCTTCAAGTTCTAGGTAGGGCTATACAGAGACTAGATAGGCCTAGTAAGAAGTGTGCTTTTTAGTCAATTTTTCCAAAATATCAAGGCATGAGTATTTTAAGGTGAATTTATTTTTTTGTTTAGTGTATGTTTTATATTTTTTGAGTGTCATGAAGTTTTGTTGGTGGTCCTTGTGATAGCTTGATATAGAAGTCTAATAAGCTTATATGGTGGTTATTCATGGTATATGAAGATCTAAGATGCTTAAGTGATGCAATTTCTCATAAATTTTATGGTGAGTCCCTCTCAAATGTTTATTTAAGAGTTCGATTAGATTTTAGTGCATGGTTGATAAGTACATGGTGGTATGCATAGAGTTAGGGGGAGCTAACTCAGGTAGCTTGAATGGCTTGAGGATCTTTGCATGATGTAAGGGGAGGCATATATGAGATGCTTCAGTCATATTGAAGATGTGGTTATATCTGATACATATTAGATTTAAATATTTTTTTAATGTTTAAGTGATTAAACCTAGTCATAATTGTGTGTTCTTTCTTCATTGGTTGTAGTGTTTGGTTGAAGAGAATGTTGGCATGAAGCAAAAAGAGGTTGTCAAGGTAAGAAGATGTAGGCTAAAGATAAGGGGGAGTTTTAATAATATTTATAAGATGGTCCTCTCTTTTTTGTAGTATTTTTATGTCCTCAAGATCAGTTGGTACCCACTTTATCATTATGTCAAAGGGGGAAAAAGCTCCTGTTGTGAGAGTGCTTAAAGAGAGAGAAGGAAGATGAGTTGTATATTACTATATTAATGGGTATTGAAATCAATTAAAAGGGGGAGATTATTAGAGAGTTTTAAATGATGTCATGTTTATTTAATTGAGGTTTTTTTTGAGTGGTTTAAGTTCCATAATAGTCTATGTTATAATGACAAAGTGTGTAATGTGCTTGTCCTAGTATGCTTAAAAGGTGTTTGGTTGATCTTCAATTTTGGCATGGTTTGAGGTGTTTAGGGATGAGTCTAAAGTATTGATCATATGAAATGGGTATTATAAGTTGTAAAATATGATTGGATAGTTTGTGTACATGAGTGAAATTCACCTGGATCATCATTGTTATCATCTAGACATTTTGGGTCTAGTGGTAAAAAATCTATGTAAGCAAATTAATGACATCACCATTGCCACATGTGGATGAGTCAAGGGGAGTTGTTCATATTATTATTATAAATTTTTTTCCTATATATTATACACTAAATTTCAGATCATGTTATGGATCACTTTAAAATATATGTACGTGTAAATTTGGGCTTCCAAGCAGTTTGACAGTGTTTTTTCATACTTAGCCAAATTTGCATAAGGCAAGAAAGAGCTGAGTAAGTAGTTTGGTGATGGAATATCTCACACATGTGGATGTTTTATGAGAATTTTATCATATTTTTTTTATCTATTTTTGTGCCTATTTAATTTTTTATAAATTTTAGATCATGCACCGAAGCACATCAAAAGATATACATCTTCAAAGTTTGCCTCCCAAATAAGTTTTTGACATAATTGGCTCTATGATAGAAGAAATATGAGTGAGAAAATTAATGGAGTTATATCTCAAAAAAATTAAGGTTTAATGATCATATTAAAACATTTTTATATTATCCTATGTGAGGAGATCATATGGTCCAAATTTCATAACATGTTCTTGAGCGAAGAAAAAGATATGGAGGTGTAAATTTGGCCTTCTAGGCAAATCAACAAGGTTCCCATACTTAGTTAAATTTGCAAAAGGTAAAGTTTGAGAAAAATCAATGGATAAAATTTAATCCAAGATGTTAGGATGATGTGAGATAGTGATAAGTTTTCAATTCTTAATTTTGAATAGAGATAAAGATCGAGCTTGTTCCAAGGATCAATGGTTGGTGAGAGTTCATACATCTAGATCTACAGTGCATAGTAAGTCAAATGGTTCAAAGTGTTCAATGCTTAAAATGAGTAAATATAAAGTTAATTAAAAAAGGATAAATGGATCATGTTCATTATAATATGTCTAGAGTAGTGAGATGAGGACAAGTTTTTAATGTTTAACATCAAGTAGAGATAAATACTGAACTACGTATAAGAGATCAATGGAGCACATTAAGTCAAATAGTCAAGATAAATATCCAAAGATGAGAAATAAAAGGTAAAGGTATATTTACTTAAAATTATATATATGGTGCATGATTGATATAATTTGTGAGGACATGAGATGTGATCAAAGTGACTAAGGTTTAACTATGACTGTTTGCATTTGAATATTTGAATGTAATAAAGGGAAAACCAATATGTAGTTTTTGGACCATATCTTTTGATATAGGATGAATTTTCTCATGGTGTAAAAATAAAAGTGGTATATGAATCCAATTTACATCTATAGATATGGATTTTAAGATATTAAATATGTACAGACAAATTTATTGAGATCTAAAGTTAACTATGTGTTCAACTGTGTTCTATAAGTAACTTGAGAAGGGTAATTAAGCTTTTTCTAATGTTTTTTTGATATCTCATGTTGACTTAGATATTTGGGATTTTTTTATACTCCATAAGGATGATATATCTGAATTATTAATCTTTGAGTAATCATATGCAATATGATTTTTTTTTTTTTTTTTTAAAATTTTGAATATGTTTTCATTCATGATGACTGTGTGCATAGAATGTTGTTTAAGTAAATTAAGCTTAGACAAAAGGGTACTATGATGGTTTTTGGAACTTAAGGAGGACCTATAGATAATTTTTAATTGATCAATTCATTTTTAAATTTGTCTTATGTTTCTTATTTTTCTTAGATAAGTGTCAAAGAGTTGAGTGGGTCTCCATAAGACCTAAAAGTGACTTAGGCCTATTTGAAAGTGGATTGTGCTTAAGTGTAACCCATGTTAGATGAATTAAGGGTGAAGGCATGTTTATATGTCAAATATGAAATATTTTTATATTTTTAATTCATGATTTCTCTATAAATGGTGAAACCAAATGTGTTGGTTTCTAGATTTATAAGAAGACTTGTGCAAGGTGTGCATGTGACAATTATGGAGCAAAGGAGAGATAATGTGCCTAGTTGATGTGTTAATTATGATATAAAATTTAATACTATGTGTATAATATATAGGTCATATTTATGATGTGCACATAGTGCTATTATAGTTTGAGGATATGTAAATAGGTTCGAGTGTGCATATGAAGACAATTTGAGTGAAGAAGGAGAGAGATTGTGGCATGCCTATATGAGAGGCCTGTATGAGATAGAGAGAGTTTTTGTAGGGGTTAGATAAACATATATCCATCATCAAGTGTTGAATACATTATTACTAAGGTGGAAGTCTTAAAAAAGGGTATAAAGTACTTGATCTTCCTTAGGGGTAGTTACTCCTTATGAAATAGGTGTTTCACTAAAGGCCTTTAGTTAGGACGATATGATAAAAGTTTGTTGGTGTAAAGGAGTTTAAAAATATCTTGTTTGTAATTTATTATAGGACAGTAGTCCATGTGTTACAAGCTTGAGAATGGGGTTTATTCCTCATGAGGGTTTGTCATAAGAACTTTGTGTTATGTGTTTGATATTGTGTATGTATTGAATGCATGATCTCTCTTGTTAATTTTGCTTTATCAAGTTGATATATGATTATTATTTATAGTTTTAAAGGACTGTAATTGAAATTAAAATATCTAGGCTCACTAATTCACCCCCCCTCTCAGTGATTATACCTCTAACATGATAGACATTGAAAATATATCCTTATAGAAATTCACTTACTAATTAAAAAAATATTATCAAATACTCAGACAATACTAAAAAGTTTATAATTTTTTTTTTACAAGTTCAAAAAATCACCAATTATCCAAAAAAACTAATGTAGTCCTGTTTAACCAAATTCAACCTCTTTTAGGACTATATACACTCTTGACACAAAATATAATGACCATTGATTTATTTTTTGTTTTTAAAAAACACCATTTAAATCTTATGAAGACTATAAATTCCTTTCAAACTACCAAATTTCAAATAACTAATCCTTAAACATTTATAATATCATTGCACTCTCTTTTGGACCTAATACTCTAGGTCCATTAGTACTTAGTCAAAAGAGCCTTGTACTTCAATTGATTTTTAGACAATATAATTTATTTAATCAGGTAAAAAATGAAATATAAATCAAATCTACCAAATTATGAGTGATTTGGATAATTGGATCACCAAAAACCAACTT
Source organism: Torreya grandis (assembly GCA_037957365.1). Taxonomy (NCBI): domain Eukaryota; kingdom Viridiplantae; phylum Streptophyta; class Pinopsida; order Cupressales; family Taxaceae; genus Torreya; species Torreya grandis. The sequence goes on along the minus strand of JARHVA010007227.1, from coordinate 652,389 downwards.
TTGACTTCTTGACCCTATCTAGGATTAACTAGGACTATCATCATTTTAAGGAAGATTAGACTCATGTCAAATGAAAAATAAATTAATTCACAGGTTAAAACATATCCAATTATCATTTAGTGTTATCAAATCTTGATAAGAACATTGGTCCCAAAAAATAATCTTAATTAACCAAACTTTGTTCTTAAGACTACTAGGCCTAATGGCTCCTTTAGTAGGTCAAAATGCAAATTTAGGTTTTTGGGTGTTGTGAATATATATTGTGATCATGTTATTAAGTAATGTGATCATGTTAATAATATAATTAATAATGTGATCATTTTAATACCATGATCATGTTATTAATATGATCATGTTATTTGAATTTGAATTCAAATCTTGCACCTTTTGGCTTAGGAATGGCTTGGATTGCTGAGCCTAAGGCTTGGACCTATCAATCTACAATAAAGTCCAATACTTATGATAAAAAAAATAAAAAATAATCAACTTTGATCACTAAATATAGTATAAATTTCAATGTGAGAATTCAAAAACTTAATACCATCATGATGAGAATGTTCTCTTCTTTCCAAAAATATGATTTTATAATTTTTGGACTAATTTAAGGTTTCAAACTATGTTGATGTCAAACTATACCTTTTTACGGCCACTATATAATACAAACATAAATGCATATACATGTTCATGTAATTTATCTTGCATTGATTGAAGTGAAAAAACATTATATGGTCACAACTAGGCCTAATTATACACACATTAAAAAAAAATGATTTTCATTTTTTTAGGTAGTTAGGCATGTCACATAGATGGATATCCATTTTTTTTTATCATTTTTTTAGTATCTATTTACTTAAAAAATTCATAAAAAAGTATTAATTGAAAAAATATATAAAAATATAGGTCACAAACTAGGAGATCTTATCTAAAATTTCCCCAAAGGGTTTCAAATAATATTAAGCATTACTCAAAAAATGGTGCACCACACAGCCTTATATATACTCTATTTTCTTAAAAAATAGGAGTTCCTCTTCAAATTTTAGAATTTTGACCTAGTTATACTTAAATTTTTTAAAAAGAAATTAGTTTTTTGAAAACTAGACTTGAAATTATACATTTCATATTCTTACACCATATTCAAATTTGGAGTGTAGATACCTCAAATTATCTATAAAAGTTCAAATTTAAATAAAATCATGTCCACGTGTATCCCACTTTTTGTCCCCCAAATTTGCACACTTACCCCCTACTATATTATTTATCTATGTCTATTTCATCATATCTTATAGCATCAACCAAGATGATACTATTTTTATCACCTTTTACCTTCTTGTACTATATTGACCAATCTAATGTAGTTCTAAGCCTATTTTTTACATTCATATTATATCATCCTATTTGATACCATTCATTGCCTACCAACATATCTTAATTTTATAGAATTGGATGAGATATCATCTTAGTGCTTATGGTTGGTTTTGGGTATTATATCACTATATTATATATATATATTTATATATATATATATATATATATATATATATATATATATATATATATATATATATATATATATATATATATATATATATATATATATATATCACACACACACACACACACACACACACACACACACACATAGAGGTCATGTTTCATTCCAAACATATCATATACACTCTATTCACTTTTATTTAAATTTCATTTCTGGCCTAAGTCATATTTGGAGGAGTTAGATCTATAATATTTTTTAAAAGTAAACTTGTCTTGTGGAAGTCTTGGATATTCAATAGGAGGAATAATTAGGAGTATCTTTAGGTATTATACCAACCATTTAAAGTCTTCAAACATAACAATATCTTACAAATAACCATTGGCCAAGGGGAAAATTGATGTTTTACATATCCCCATAAGGGTGAGTATTTCTAACCATACACTCTTTCTTTTATTTATTTAGTAGGTATATGTTGCTTGTTTTTTAGTATATGAATTTGTGTGTATCCTTGTCTAGGTTATCTCTAAACTAAATAATCTAGTGTGGCTATAATATTTATTAGACTTTTCATATTACATTTTAGGTTTCTTATACCCCCATTTTTATATCATGACACCTTACCCTTTTTAGTAATTTGGACCCTTCCCATTTATTTTTTATTTATTTACTTTCAAAATTATTTAGATCACTTATTTTTAATCATTTGATTTTATAGAGGTCTAGTTATAACTATTTCATTGTGCCATAGGATAAGTATTCTAAACTCTTTCCTCTTGTTTTTTTTTACATAGGCAACCCAATTCTAAGTCTATGGATCCATTGGTCACTACTAAAAATTAGTTATCATAGGCTCTATCTAATTAACCTCATTTGATTATAGATATATTGAGATAGGACAGTTGTAAGAAAATACTAGCCCATGTATATACCCTCCACCTCTATGTTTTTATTCATTGGAAACTTGAAACTATTATTTGGTGTATTTAACCTTTCTTCCCTAAAAAATATTAAAAAAAATGTATTACAGGTATCTTCCAAATATAATTCATCCTTTTCCCACTTATGGGATATCAAAAACATTTTCCCGTCATCTAATAATGCCTCTCCTTCTAGTGGATAATTTATCAACTCCACGTCCTCTTTCATGGGTATTTATTTCTCTAAGAGCTTCTCACATCTTTATTTCTCTTTATAATTATTGAAAATAGACTTGGGTATTTTCACTTGGATATCTCTCTCCCCCTTTGTCTTTCATGACAATTTTCTTCTCTTCACTCATATCTTTCCCTTTCTATTTCTTAGAATATTTTTTTATCTATTCAAGGGAATAATAATCTCTCTTACTATCTTTTAATAAAATATTATTATCCTTTCTCTCAATTCTCAATATTTGAATCTTCTTCCACCACTCCTTTTGCAATATTGGGTGACCAACATGACCCATCTTCTTCAAAACCATATATTCTCAACTTCTCACTTTATTCTTTCCTTTCTTTTACATATTCTCTTGGATATCTATCTAATACATGATTGCATTTTCACATATTATTTTTCTTACAATATTTACCCTAATGGGTTATTTTACATTCTAATATTCAAATAAATTATCTAACTCAACTACCCATTTCATGAGATCTTCTAGGATATTTTTATCATAAAACAAAATAACATTTCAAGTGGGATTACCCTTTATTTCATCTTCACCTTTTCTAGTCTCATTTTTATTTTGGATCATCTCATTTTCTTGTTTGATCTATATCCAAAGAATCAAACCTTGGATATCAACTCCTTCATCTTCATTCATGACTATACAATTTTATCCATTATTCATAGACTCCATCATACCAAAACTCACTTGAATTTCCTTCAACATCTTTGTTAGGTTTTCTACTCCTAGTGATCTTATACCATGGTGTACCATTTATTCTCCATAAACAGGCTTATCTTTCACAACTTAAATTTGACTCAATAAGAGTCTCTCTCACTCTATTTAAAATTTTAAGATTTCTCACACACCTAGAATAAATTTATTCTCTCTCCTATGCGAGATTTTATTTCACAACTTAAAACTGAATTAAGCATCCTTCTCTTTCACAATTTCATTAGATTTAAACAAGAGTCGCTCACACTTTCACACAACTATAATCACTTGTAGGAGTTATTTATTAATCATCCTCTATAGTAGCATGAAAAATTGGCCAATGACATAAACTAAGAAGACCAAAAACTCAATGATTTTTACCATGCCATAATGTTATTTCTAAAAAGGCTTTAATGAGTTTGTGATGCCTTATCAAAGTAAAACAAAATAGTACATGCACCCAAATGGAGTCTAGGAATAAATTTGACTATTACCTACCCAAATATTATCTCAAATTTAATAATATAAGGTTTAGGAGTTTATTAAACAAATTAACTCAGTAATTCCTACTCCCCAAACTTATATAATAGCATTACCACCTCCCCATATAGTAAAATATTGAGTACATGGACATTATGGAGTAGGTGGCCAAATAATTTTAAGACTTTATTGGCATAAAAGTGTGCCAATAGATTGAGAGGGGAAATGGTTTCATTTTTATCCATGAAATTCCCATTAAACCTTTATAACCTTGATTTGATAACATTTTCAATCCAAATGTTAAGATATAATTAATGTGATGATCCAATGAAAAGAATCACCAAAAATAAAATTTCAAGTATGACCACTAAGGAGATATTGAAATTTAGAATTTTAATTGAAAAAATAATAGAGAATCATCTAATTTTAAAAATCATATCAGTAGTAGTATTGATGCCCTGATTCATAATTTTTGGAATGAGAATAAAAAACTTAATATTATACTCCAAAATTCCATTAAAAATAAAAACATTGGAAGAGGAAATATCTTCCAAGGATACATGGATAAGATAATTAAACCAAAGACTTGATGCCAATCACAAGTTTACTGAATGAAAAAATGAATATTAGTATGATTTGAAAGGATCCATTACACTAAAATTTTATCTCTCTCTATCAATTCTATCAATTTTACATAAAGTAATGTTATTCCATACTAATTTATCCCTTAGTGAAGTTTTATTTCAATATATTTATGTCCAGATGTTATTATTTATTTTCATATTTAACTATTACATTAAGATATTACCCTAGATTGATATGTGTCATGTCTCTCTTTTGTGCATTACAACTATAACTAAACATTACATAGAAGTAAAAATTAAATAAAAATACATAAATAAATTTATGTTTTGATATATATGTATATATATGTATGTATATATATATGTGTATATATATATATATATATATGTATATATATACATATATATACATATATATACATATATATACATATATATATATATATATATATATATATATATACATACATACATACATATATATATATACATATATATATATATATACATATATATATATATATATATATACATACATATATATATATATATACATATATATATATACATACATATACATATATATACATATATATACATATATATACATACATATATATACATATATATACATACATATACATACATATATATACATACATATACATACATATATATATATATACATACATATATATATATATATATATATATATATGTATGTATGTATATATATGTATGTATATGTATGTATATATATGTATGTATATGTATGTATATATATGTATATATATGTATGTATATATATGTATATATATGTATATATATGTATACATAATACATATATATACATACATACATATATATATATATATATATATATATATATATATATGAATTAATATACATTAAGATCAAATTTAGTTAATATGAAAATATAAATAATAAAATTATTGAAAGATATTTCCCTATATATAGATATAAGGGAAATTCTCCATCTCATCATGGCCACCTCAATTGTTTGAAGGGTTCTTTGAAATTTTTGGGGTCTACAAGAGTGTATAAGAGTTCCCATCTACATGAGAGGAAATAACCAACATATGATATGCATGTTATATTCTAAAAAGTGGTGTTCACAATTGAAAAATGTTAAGGCAAAATATATCATGCTCACACTAATATTAGAATGCCTTGTAATTCATCGTATATATTTATTTTATCATAGGGAATTATTAGTTAATCATGGAAAACCTTGATCTTGTGAGTTTTTCATTTGTTATTTGAGGGTTTCCCTAAAATTTTGTAGTATGTGAGAATGGATAAGAGTTCTTATCCACATAGGAACAAAAATCCTTCATATAATATACATGTCATTTTTTGACACATGGAAATCAAAATAAAAAAATAATATTCTCCTTAGTAATACAAACAATATTTTTCATGTGCATAAGTGGATGATAGGTAACTTATATGACATCCTCATTATGTATTGGGGAATCCTCAACTGATCATGGAGATTGATCTCATGAGGGTAATTTTGATAATTTAAGGTTATCTTATATTAGATGTGGTAGTGATTCACAAAATGTGGGGTGAATCATGAAGGGGTATCACATCCATCTAAGTAATTTGAATCAAATTAAGGTTGTATTTATGTGATTATTATGAAAATTGACATAAAAATACTCAAATAGATTTTTAATATCTTATTTTATGCAAAGTTAAGGTGGAGAAAGTTATGGATATTAGGGTTTTATCCTCATCATTTAATATTTTAAGGAATAACAAAGGAATGTGATTGTTTATGTGGGTTTTATTCACAACCTAAAAATTTAATGGGTATAAACCATATTATTTTATGATCAATTAATAATAAATATAAGGCACAAGTTATGGAAATTTAATTTTCTAAGTAACCATGAGGTGGAGTAGCGATGGAATACCATGGTTTATTACCTTGGATGGTTTTAATATGATTAAAATATTAACCTATAACCTATAAGATAAAACTAGTCAAATTATAATGGATTATAAAAAATGATATAGGATAAACTGGATTAGATAAAAAAATATATATAAAAAAGGAAGGCAAAGTAGGGTAAAAAAGAGCAAGTTTTATGGTTGAATTGAATAACTATCCCTCTAAATATAGTTGGTTATATAAGATTGAGCATGTAAAGTTTAATGATGTTTATTATATCTTAGATACAAGCACAAAACATAAAAAATAGAACATAGAGACTGAGAAGATAATTATTTTCATAATAACTTCATGACTACAGTCCAAAAGATATTGCTAGTACAAAATTACTAACCACATTTGATTATCAATAAGATGAAAATCAAAATAGTAATCTTAAAGCTGGTTAGAAGAACATGCAATCCAATAATAGTTATACAATAATGAATTAATGGACATAATAATACTAACTTAGTATAAATTAGTCAAATCAATCATAGAGATGAGAAGAAAACAAATAAACACAACTTAATAATAGTATAAAAACTTTACATCTTACATTAATTTGCCAAATTCTATCATCTCTTTATAATGAACATAGGTCATATATTAATAGTATCTGGTGGGCACTACCTCACCTTAAAATAGCATTCCATATACATAGTCAAAAATAGTATAAATATAATTGTTAGAGGTAAAATCACTAAGATGGGGGTCAATAAGTGAGCCCAAATAATGAAATTTAAATTATGATCTTTGAAAACATTAATCATTTACCACAAGAATTCGTGAAGCATACACAACATTCACATCAATGAGTAAGAGATACAATGCAAGATCAATCACAAAACACATGACATATATGGGAAAGCCTCTTTGGGAAAAAACCCACTAAAACCTATAACTAGACTACTATCCTATAATAACAAGATCCAATTTAGACCATCTACATATGATCAAGGAACTACAATATTTATTTAGTGAGACTACAATCCCACAAGGTGCTACCACACCTATCTAGAAGAGTTGAAACAATAACCAGACCTTTATCAAGTTATACCTTTCAAGGAGGATACAAACACCTTAGATGCTAATTTTCCAAAATAACACCTAATGATTTACCTATGCTTATCACACTTCACCTTTGCTCACACTCAAATAACAAGTACAGTATTCTACCAATAAAATTATGACCAACAGGTCATACAAATAGTATTCAAACTAATTTGTTCTTCAAATCATCCTTAGGGAACTCTACCCCTCCTTTACTCTACCAATCATACACACAAGCCTCTCTCCACTATCTTCTTTGTCTCTCTCACACAAGTCTATATATCACCATCTTTGATTTCACTATTTATAGAGCAATATTGATAATCACTACCTTGGTTGGCCTTTAGGAAAGCCTTAGACCTCAAGTCATATCTCACATGAAAAAACATCTCAATACAATCTTCATAAGTTGGTCATAGCATCTATGGGTTACCCTTAATTAGATACATCTTTTAATAAGGTCCTTGTAGCTCTTCTAAGTCTCATAGAGACCTATTCACCCATTCAACACACCCTCAAGAAAAAAATAACACAAGACCACTTTTAAATACATGGGTCAACTCCTTATGTCCCTTTTGACATCCTCAAATGATCACAATCATCTTATCTCACCTTTGCTTATGCTCAATCAACTCAAATTGAGACCATATACATAGTAACACCATTATCAAACATATAGTCAACTTCTTAAGCATTATTCATACTCAAGATAGATTTATCAAACCTCCAAAATCCACACAAATCATCCTCATGGATTCTACAACACTCCCTAATAGCTAAGTCATCATGAGACATCAAAATAACATCAACATGAGCTCAAACATCCTTCTCGAGTCACTTGTAGAATAAAAACAAACACATAGTCAACTTCTAGGCTCAATATTTTGACTGTACTCACTTTTATATCTTTCAATCAATATATCTAGATGCAACTTGGAGTCCTTTACAACTTTTTTTTACAACACCAACAAATTTTATTTTTATCAAAATATATGGACACAATATAAAGCTTTGGTTTTTCCCTATGCTAAATTCAAATGTTCATAATTAACCTTTGAACATAATGCTCAAAGCTCATGTCCTCTCAGCTCAAATTAAATACACACCAACGATCTTGTTTTATATGTAACACATAGTCCACTAAAGCTAGATGTTAAATCTCAATCAATTTGACCTCATCTCATGTAATCTCAAAATGTTGATTCAATGCACTTTATCGATCTCTATGGATCAAACCAGTCTTTAATGATCAATGCTCTCCTTTTGATCAAATTGTATGAACACTCACTTTCCATATTAAATCCTTATCCTATACCTTTGCTCAGACTTTAAACATCATACACTTGTCCTCATCTTGTTACTTCCTAACTCCTTGGAGCAATGTGTATCATATATCTTACTAAATATTTAACTCTTTCAAAAATGACTAAGTATGGGTACCCTTTCAATATTCTTGAGTAGTCATTTTTTTCAACTCAATAACTTCTTTTGTGCTTACTTGAATGATCTCAAAATTGGACCAGATGATCTCAACATATAGGATAATCTAACCATGTGACACACTACTCCTGAAACCTTCACATGTGTGAGATATAACACCATTATAATTCCTTCTCAAAATCTTTTGTCACAGAGCCAACTATGTCAAACCTACTTGAGAGGCCAACTTTGAACAAGCATAACTTCTTTTGTGCTTCAATTCATGATCTCAAATTTAGTGCAAATCATCTATGATCAAAATTTAATAAACCCATATGATCAATTTAACTTGACACCTTCACTTGTGCAAGATATAATACCATAAAAATTCTCAGTCATCTCTTTCTTGCCTTATACAAATTTGGCTAAATATGGAAAAACACAATCAAATTACCTGAAAGCCCAAATTTGCATATGCATATATTTTTATGTGCTTCATCATAGGATCTAAAAATTAGTGAAAATAAACTAGGTGAAAAATTTAAAAAAACCATATGATTACCTTCTCCTAAAACATTTACACATGCAAAATATTCCATCATCAAACTACTTACTCAGCTCTTTTTGGCCATATTACAAATTTGGTTATGAAAAAACAACAAATTCTGACTGTAAAGCTAACTTTGCACCCTCATATCTTTAAATAAAATTTAATGCATGACTTGAGATTTATCACATAAAAAATATGGACTAATGTGATCAAAACCATATTACCAAATCCCCTTGACTCATTCACACATGGAAATGGTGATGTCATCAAACTACCTACTCAATTTTTTTTCCACTAGACCCAAAATGTCTATATGAGAACAATGTTGAACTAGATGAATTAGATTCATGAACATAAGTGATCAGAAATTGGGTTCTGAAAAAGGTTTCAAGTTAGATTTTTAGTGGTGGCACACTGTAGAGCTCGTCAAGAGATTTTTGGTACTTTTCATGATTTGCAAAATGGAGTCTGGATGCTCAAGATATGGTCATTTGAAGATTTCTCAAAAAATGTCACTTGCAACATTTGGCACATGTTTCGAGAATGTATCAACATTTGGACCTATCAGAGGTCAACACATGGCACTGTTCAAATGCCAAGTGGGCCAATAGCCATTTGACACATGGAAAAAAAAATTAGATGCAAATAAATTGGCTTAAGTGTTTTTTATTCACATGTCATTTGATATTTTCAAAGTCCAAGGTGCCAAAAAGGAGGGAAAAAAGAAGTCAAAGCATTCAAAATACATGCTTGACACCTAGGGAGGAGAGCCTGAGCATGCCCAACAAGGATAGGCTGATTCATACTCAGTCAAGGTGCCTAGCAAGGTGGGAGGTGGTTTGAACCCCTGACCTGCCACCCAAAATTGAATAGCCTTAACCAATTTAGCCACAGTGGTTGAAGTGTTATAAAAGGGAGTAATTTTTACTTGTATGGACACAAATATCTGACTCTATTTTATTTTTAAGAGGCTGAGAGCTAGATAAGAGCTTGGATATGGCTTTAGAAAGTGGATATTAATCCAATTTTTGACCTCTATACACAAGGTAAGCCTTTTAGTTATTATTTTTAATTGAAAGAGAATGTTATTTTTTTGTATAAACCAATAGATTAAGTGAAGGGACCAAAGCACATTCAGAAGGGGTTGAAGACTGAGGAAGGATTTCATGTGACCGAGCTTGAGTTTATTAGTGAAGGTGGAATTCTTGGACAGAGATCAGGCCTGAGGGAAGTTGTGCAATGTTTCCAAATAATTTGTAAGCCATTTGTTGCACAAATTTAATAGAAATGGTCCTCACTATTGGGTGGACCCAGAGACGTAGGCAATCAATGCCAAACTCCATTATCAATTTCATGTGGTAATTTCTCATTATTGCATGTTTTATTTTCAAGTATTCCAATTTTTAATTAATCAAGAACTCATGCAATATTCAAAAAATTGACAATTTACGACATTTAATTTTTAAAATAGAATCCAGTTTTATTGGTGAATGGAAGATATCAGTCTTTTTGAAAACTCTAATCCAATTCGATAACTGAGAATACTTTGCTAAATAATTTGCAAGTTCTTTTGAGTATTTTTGAGAATTTGTTTATTTTAAGAAATTTAAAATCCTTATGTTTAAAAGTTCACTTTGAGTTTTTCAGTGGTGTTTACGGATCAAGTTGGTATCAGAGCAGTTGATCAACGAGATTTAACAATTGGTTGTTGTTTTTGCTTCTATTTCAGAATTTTTTTTATTTTTGTGATTCGACAGGTTCAATGGGCAAGTTATCAAACAGATCCAAGCTTGATGAGCTTGAAGCATATAACCAACAAATCTAGGAAGAGAATGCTTTCCTAAGGGCAAGATTGTACTCCTTGGATGAGGATATTGCCCAATTGAAAATGGAGTTATGAGCCAAGGATGAGCTCATGGAAAAACTACAGAATGGTGGACAAGTGAAGGATTTGCCTTCCACTGTAAATGCAAGCACTATGATAGATGAAAAAATTGTAAGTGCATGTAAGTCATCAATTGATTTCCCTTCCCATGAAGAATCTAGTAACAATTATTTTGGTAAATTTGAACAATATACAAAAGGAATAGGTTCAAAATTACTTGTTAAAATGGGATCTAATGGAAAATACCTAGGAAAATATGTCCAAGGTGATACTAACCCCATTTAGGTAGAGAATAATCCTAATCATGTAGGGTTAGGATACAGATCTGGTATTCAGAATGAAACAAGTGAATGCTCTAAGAAAGCAGAAGCAAGATGTGTTATGGATAATTATAAATCCTCTTGGATGGAAGGTAAAACACATTCTTTTCGCCACACTTGCAATCATGTTGATTCTAATTCTACCAGACAACATAAATATTCTAATGTTCCTTTTGATTATGGTACATAAAATTTTTGACACATTTATCCATGCAATTTTTTTGGATTGTCTAATCATTGTGTATCCAAATGTTGGAAACATAAATCTTTGTTAGGAAAGATTTTTAAAGACTATTCTCCTAGATAGAGTTCTGAGAGTAGCAATAAGAATATGTTTTCCAGTACAGTGGACAAAAGGTTTTGTACTCATTGTAACAGAAGTGGACATTGAGTTGAAAAGTGTTGGAGACTTCAACCATCACACCATCCTAGAAATGGTAAGATTAAGATGGCCTATAAACCTATCAATGAGGTAATTACTGAAGTTAAATCAACCCATACAAATGTTACTAAATCCACTAAATAAATCTCACCAACTAATCAAGAAAATTTGATTAAGAGGGTTGGTAAATAATTTTTGACATTCATGTTGTCATGATTAGTGGATGCATTCATGTTGCAAAGCAATTTTGGGATCTTTGTTGTATGCATAAAGGACATTCACCATGCTTTGAATGTTGATATGGTTTATTGGAGTGGCCCATAGAGAATAACCAAGGGACAGGTTAAACATACTTGGAATATTTTCTCATGTTTGGGATTTTGAAACTTCATTTTTAAACCTTGATAATAGTATATGCATTTTATATGGACATGAGCAGTATGTCTATTTTGAGAAATTTACATTGTAGTTAATATGTTGTCTTTTATATTGTGCAAATAGAGGCTTATAAGACCCTTTATGGGCACCATTTGTAATTGTACTAATTATACAAACTATTTGTAGCCATGCATGACATTTGTACATTCTCTAAGACCCTTATTCATTTTTGGGAATTTTATTGTAACTATCAATTATGGTTACAAATAGCGTGTAAAATTATTACACTAACAAACTGGTTTGCAGTTGCACTTGGTGAATAATTTGTAGTGATTGGCAATTCACTGCTTTAAAGGATGTGACATTTGGGCAGGGAATTTTTTTAGACTAGTTATAAGATTTCAGAGGATATTGGACTTTTGGAGACCAAAATCCTTCCATTGGGGAGGTGTGATAAAAAATTGGGTTCTAAAAAAGGTTTTAAGTCAGATTTTCAATGGTGGTACACTGTAGTTCTCGTTGAGAGATTTTTGGCACTTTTTATGGTTCGTAAAATGGAGTCTAGATGCTCAAGATATGGTCATTTGAAGATTTCTTGAAAAATGTCACTTTCAACATTTGGCACATGTTTTGAGAACATATCAACATTTTGACCTATCAGATGTCGACACATGGCACTGTTGAATTTCCAAGTGGGCCAATAGCCATTTGACACATAGCAAAAAAAAATTAGATGCAAAAAAATTGGCTTAGGTGTTTGTTATTCACATGTCATTTAATATTTTCAAAGTCCAAGGTGCCAAAAAGGAGGGAAAAAAGAAGTCAAAGCATTCAAACTACATGCTTAGCACCTAGGGAGGAGAGCCTGAGTGCGCCCAACAAGGAGAGGCTGATTCATACTCAGTCAAGGTGCCTAGAAAGGTGGGAGGTGGTTTGAACCCTTGACCTGCCACCCAAAATTGAATAGCCTTGACCACTTCAGCCACAGTGGTTAAAGTGTTATAAAAGGGAGTAATTTTTACTTGTATGGACATGGAAATCCAACTATGTTTTATTTTTAAGAGGCTAAGAGCTAGATAAGGGCTTGGAGATGGCTTTAGCAAGTGGATATTAATCCAATTTTTGATCTCTATACACAGGGTAAGCCTTTCAATTATTATTTTTAATTGAAAGAGAATGTTATTTTTCTATATAAACTAATAGTTGAAGTGAAGGGACCAAAGCACATTTAGAAGGGGTTGAAGACTAAGGAAGGATTCCGTGTGACCGAGCTTGAGTTTATCAGTGAAGGTGGAATTCTTGGATAGAGATCAGGCCTGAGGGAAGTTGTGCAATGTTTCCAAATAATTTGTAAGCCATTTGTTACGCAAATTTAATAGAAACGTTCCTCACTATTGGGTGGACCCAGAGACGTAGGAAATCAATTCCGAACTCCATTATCAATTTCATGTGGTAATTTGTCATTATTGCATGTTTTATTTTCAAGTATTCTAATTTTTAATTAATCAAGAACTCATGCAATATTCAAAAAATTGACAATTTACGACATTTAATTTTTTTAAAAAATCTGGTTTTATTGGTGAATGGAAGATATCAGTCTTTTTGACAATTCTAATCCAATTCGATAATCGAGAATACTTGCAATTTCTTTTGAGTTTTTTGAGAATTTGTTTATTTTGAGAAATTTAGAATCCATACGTTTAAAACTTCACTTTGAGTTTTTCAGTGGTGTTTACAGATCAATAATTAATAAAAGATTTTTTTAATTTTTATAGGACCCATTTCACATTCTCAAATAACCATACTCATCCTTGAACTTCTCTATCCATGTCAATACTGAAGATCAACCAAGTATACTTTAAGCAAACTTAGGAAAAACACATTACACACTTTATCATTGTCACTTAGAATATCAAATCACTTCATCCACTCAATAGGACACCTCTATGACAACACCATGACATCATAATGAAAACTCTCTAACAACATCCCCCTTTGTCATTAATTTCAACAACCATCATATAAATCAATATACAACTCACCTTCTCTCTCTTTAAGCATTCCCACAATAGGAACATTTTCCCCCTTTGACACAATGACAAAGTGGGTACCAACTAATCTTGAGGACATGAAAATACTATCAAATATGAAATTACCATCTTATAAAGATAATAAAAACTCCCCCTTACCTTTAGCCTACTTCTTCTTGCCTTGATAAACTTCCTCTTGCTTCATGCCAACACTCTCTTCCACCAAACACACACAAAACAACTAAAAAAATGATGTAACTCACTACGAAACATTTGAGAGGGACTCCCCCTAAGAAATATAAGAAATTACACCTTTTGAGTATATTCAGATCTCCACACACCATGAATAACCATCACACATGCTAACTAGCCTCTTCTCTCAAGCTGCTACAAGGACCACCAATCAGAACTTCATGCCACTCAAAAAATAGGAACATGTTCTCAATCAACATGAAAAGGACCCATTCTAACCCTATATTATATCCCCTTCACAAACTTATGGAGAGACCATAAAATTTTTGTTCCCCCTTAACCAAAGACCTTTTATTGATTCATAGAGAAAGAAATGACACCCAAGCTCTATCTTAGATACTCAAAAGTAGCTTTTGATAATGGTTTGGTCATAATATCTACAAGTTATTCTTTTTTAGGCACATGCTCCAACATGACACATTTATTATTCACTTGTTCTCTCAAGAAATGATATCTAATAGGAATGTGTTTAGTTTTTGAGTACATAACAAGTTTCTTTGAGATACTAATTTCACTAGCAGTGTCATAATAAATAGGACAAGGTCCCTTTTATCTTACCTTGCAATCATCCAAAGTTTTTTTCATCTATTAGACTTGTGTACAATAAGATCCAACTATTATATAATCAGGTTTTTTAGTTGATAGAGACATTGAATCTTACCTTTTTCTTAGTAAAGACACCAAACATTCTCCCATAAAGAAGTCCCCACCATTGGTACTCCTCCTATCATCAACACATCTTGCCCAATCAACATCAGTATATGATTTTAAAGAGAATTATTTACTCTTGGGATACCATAAACCATTGTCTATGGTACCTTTGATATATATTAAGATCTTTTTGATTACTTTCAAGTGATATTATCTAGGATCAGCTTGAAACCTTCCTACAAGACCTACTACTTGGATGATGTCATTCCTAGATGTAGTTGAGTATAAAATACTTCAAATCATGGATCTATATAGCATTTTATCAACTTTTGGTGAGTCATCTAGTTTACTTAACTTGCATCCTACGATCATTAGAGTACCCATTAGCTTACACTCCATCATGTCAAACTTCTTTAGCATATCCTTTATGTATTTATCTTGATAAATTAAAATCACTACATCAATTTAATTAATTTTTAATCCTAAGAAGAAAGATAGTTTTCCCAACATTAACATTTCAAAATTAGTCTTCATAGTATCTACAAATTCTCTACTCATTTTATCATTGTCGAATCCAAAAACTATGTCATGAACATATATAACAACTATCAATTTATGATTATATTTTGTCTTAATGTAAAAATTACTGTTAGCTACCCACCTTTTAAAACCTTAACTCAAAAGATACTTATATATCCTATCATACCAAGCTCTATGAGCTTGTTTAAGACCATATAGATCTTTCTTCAATTTACACATAAAATCTTGATTACTTGTAATGAAGTATCCTTCAGGTAACTCAATGTAGACTTATTCTAAGCTACCATTCATTAATGTATATTTCACATCCATTTGATATACCTTAAAACCTTTAAAACATGCATATGCTAAAAATAATCTAATTGCTTCCATCCTTTCCATAGGAGCAAAAGTCTCATCAAAATCTATTCCTTCAACTTGAGCATATCCTTTACACACCAATATAGCCTTGTTTCTTGTGACTTTTTCTTTTTCATTCATCTTGTTTTTGAAAACCTATTTGGTACCTATCACATTTTTATCCTTTAGTCTAGGAGCTAAATCCCATTTTTCATTCCTTTATATTTTATCAATTTCTTCATCCATTACATCATTCCAACTTTCATTTTTGTTATCTTCCATAAATGTTTGGGGTTCAGTCATGGATAAGAGAGCTGAGTCTTATTTATTTTGATTGATAAATATTCTCCTTCTAGTCTACAACCTTACACCAACATTTATAATAATATGAGAGGTTGGATGATATTTTTGAATTCTTCTAGATGGATCTTTAGTATCTTTTTTTCTTCCTCCTCTTCATCTTAATTATCTATTTGAATAGATAACTCATCATTATTTGTAACAACATTATGAATTGAGTCACTTACCTACAATTTCAGCTTCTTGAATCTACTTGTCTCATCTGCCCTTACATTTAAACTTTAAATAATCTTGTGAAGTCCTTGTTCAAGCATCTATAGGTAGTAATGGTAGAATAATATCTTAAGAAGATGCCCTCATCAAATCTTAAATCAAATTTGCCAAGATTATCTTCATATCTTTTGATGAAGCACCTACTCCCAAACACTCTGAAATGGTTGACATTAGCCACTCTATTATTTCATAACTCGTAAGGAGTCTTATTACCATTGACTCTAATTTGACACCTATTTAAGATATACACAAAATTCTTAGCTGCCTCTTCCCAATAGCCATATGATATTTTTTCATCTTGAATCACGGTTATACCCATTTCAATAGTAGTCTTATTCTTCCTTTCAACCACACCATTATATTGTGGTGTTCTAGAAATAGAGTATTGTCTTCTTATCCCATTTTCATCACAAAAATCATTAAAATTGTAAAACCAAAACTCACCTCCTCTATTTGATCTCACACACTTGATCTTTGAACCTTTATCATTTTCAACAAGAGCTTTGAATGCCAATTTTTTTTCAAAAGCTTTTGATTTTTATTTGAAAAATAATATCCAAGTCATACTAGTAAAATCATTAATGAGAATCATGAAGTAACTATTATCTTGAATACTTAAAGTTCTCATAGGTCTACATCGATCAGTGTAGATAAAATTCTATGGCTCTATAGTGGAGAATTCCTTTGTTTTGTATCTTCTCTTGGTTTTCTTCCCATGAAGACATGCCTTACAAAGAGAATGAGGAATCTTAGAAATTCTGGGCATATGCCTTACCAACCCCTTTGAACTAATTTTTTCATATTATCAAAATTTATATATCCAAGCCTTCTATGATAAACACAACTTTTTTCCTATTGACTTATGAAGTACTCTTCCTTCTTGGATTTATGGAATACATACATGTTGTTATCTATTTTATGAACATTTACAATTAATATACTATATTTTACCTTTCTTATTTCACATAAATCATCACAAAAAGTTATAACATTTCATTGCTTACACATTTGGATCACACTTAAAAGGTTATGTTTCAAAACCTTCTACATATAAGACATTATCAATGCTAGTATGACCACTATCAAAAATCACCGTACCTTTATTGACTATGTTAGAAGACTTATCACCAAATCTAACTGTACCTAGGTTGGTATTTTTGAGAGAGATAAACTTACTCTTGTATCCTATCATATGATTTGAGCATCCACTATCTATGAACCATCTCTTATTATCATCTTATTGAGTATGTAAATATTATTGAACAAATAATGACTCTTGTTTTTGTGATCTACTTGTATTTTTTTTTCTTTTCTTGTTTATAATTGGTCTCCTTAAACCATTTGATAGTGTCAATGAATTGTATATCCTTTTTCCAAAAGGATATAAATCATTCTTGGACATGTGACCTTGTTGGTTATAGTTGTAACATATCAGGTCCCTTTTGATCTCTAGAGAGAGAGAAAAACCCTTATATCTATGACCAAATTGATTGCAGGAGAAGTAATACCCATTGAAGACTTTGTTCATGTTTGACCCTCTTTTCTCTTGACCATTACCTCTCAATGGATTTTCATTCTTGATCCTTTTAGTGGATCTAAAATCCCTTTTATCCTTGGATAAGAGCACATCTCAATAATTCAAGACCTTATTTTCATATTATTCCATCCTTTGATTGAAACCTTTATTCACCATGACCTATAGATTCTTGATTATTGCTTCTATATTTTGCACTTGTGTCTTCAAATTATTAAATTTTGATAAAGCAAAAACTATATTGTCTTGAAGATAATCCATAACCTATTTGTTGACCATTATACCCTTTATCACCTTAAAGTGGTTAAACTTTGCATGAATGACTTATTATAATACCAATTATTAGAGGTGCAATCAGTGATAGGGGTTGAATTAGTGAGCCCAAATAATCTAACTTAATTTTTCATCTTTACAAATGCTTAATCAATTACCAGGAACATTCATAAGGCATACACAATATTTACATCAATGAGCAAGAGATAAAATGCAAGATTAATCACATAACACATGACATACATGGGAAACCCTCTTAGGGATAAAATCCACTAAACCTAAAATTAGACTATCATCTTATAATAATAAGATCCAATTTATACCATCTAAAAATGATCAAGGACCTACAATCCTATTTTAGTTAGATGACAATCCCACAAAGTATTACCACACCTATCTAGCTAAGATACAACAACAACCAAATTTTTTAGAAAGTTATACTTTTCAAGGAGGCTAAAACCACCTTAGATGCTGAGATGCCACAACAACACCTAATGATGGATCTCTGCTTCTCACACTTCACCTTCATTCACACTCAAATAGCAAACACAATATTATACTAATATAATTATGACCAACAAGTCATATAAATAGTCTTCAAATTTATCTACTCTTTAACTCATCCTCAGGTCAATCTACCCTTCATTCACTCCATAAATAACACACACAAGCCTCTCTCCAATATCCCATTTTTCACTCACTCACAAGTCTAGAAATCACCATCTTTGATTTCACTATTTATAGATCAATCTTGATAATCACTATCTTGGTCAGCCTTTAGGCAAGCCTTAGACCTTAAGGCATATCTCACATGAAGACATGACTCAATAAAATCTTCATAGGTTTCCCATAGCATCTATGGGTCACCCTTAAGCAACTACACCTTTTAATAAGGCCCTTATAGCTCTTATATCTCTCATGGAGACCTATTAACCTATTTAGTGCACCCTCAAGAAAATAAAGAACATAAGACCACTTTTAAATACATGGGTTCACTTATTGTGTCCCCTTTGACATCCTCAAATGATCATAATAATTTTATCTCACCTCTACATATGCTCAATCAACTCAAATATAGAACTTATATACAAGAACACCATTACTGAACATATAGTCAACTTATTAATATTTTTTCATACTCAAGATAGATTTATCACACCTCTAAAATCAATAGACAGTATCTTCATGGAATATACAACACTCCCTAATATCTAAGTCATCATGAGACATCAAAATAACATCAACACAATCTCAAACATCCTTCTTGGGTCACTTGTATAATAAGGATAAACACGTAGTCAAATTTTAGGCTCAATAATTTAATTTTACTCACTTTTAAATCTTCAAATTAGTAGAGCTAGATGTGCCTTAGAGTCCTCTACCACTTTTTTTTTTACATCACCAACAAATTCAAATTCTAGTGAAAGATATGGACACAATAAATATCTCTAATTTTTCCCTATGTTAAATTCAAATATTTGAATTTAAATGGTCATAGTTAACCTTCAAACACACTGCTCAAACCTCATGTCCTCTCAGCATAAATTGAATATGCACCATCGATATTGTTTAATCTTTAACACATAGTTCACCAAATCTAGATGTTAAACCTCAATCACTTTGACCTTATCTCATGCAATCTTTAAATGTTGACTCAATGCACTACATCAATCTCTATGGATCAAATAGGTCTTTAGCACTCAATGCTCTCCATTTGATCAAACTATATGAATACCCACTTGCCATCAAATCCTTATCTTATACCTTTGCTCAAAATTTAAACATCATGTACTTTCCCTCATTTCTCTTCTTCATAACTCTTTGGAGCAACTTACACTGTCAATCTTGCTCAAGATTTAACTCTTTCAAAAATAACCAAGTATGGTGACCCTTTAAATATGCTTGAGTAGGCATTTTGTACACTCAATAACTTCTTCTACACTTATTTGAATGATCTCAAATTTGGACCAGATGATATCCACACATAGGAGAATCCAACCATGTGACATAATGCTCTTATATCCTTTACATGTGTAAGATATAATTCCATTAGAATGCCTTATCAAAATATTTTGTCACAGAGCGAACTATGTCAAAACCTACTTGGAAGGCCAACTTTGAACAAACATAACTTTTTTCATACTTTAGTGCATGATCTTAGTGCAAATAATCTATGTTCAATATTAAACACACCCATATGATCAGTTTCTCTTGACATATTCACATGTGAAAGATATAATACCATCAAAATTCTCACTTGACTCTTTCTTGCCTTATGCAAATTCGACTAAGTATGGAAAAACATAGTCAAACTACTCGAGAGCCCAACTTTGCATATGCATATCTTTTGACATAATTTATCGCATGATCTAAAAATTAGAAAAAATAAATTAGGTAAAAAATTTAACCCATATGATTACCTTCTCCTAAAATTTCCACACATGTGAGATCTTCCATCATCAAATTGCTTCTCAGCTCTTTCTGGCCATATTGCAAATTTGGCTATGGGAAAACAATGAATTCTAATTGAGAAGCCAACTTTGCACCCTCATATATTTAACTATGTTTCGATGCATGAATTATGATATAGTGTATAAAAACTAGGGACTAATGTGATAAAAACCATATGACCAACTCTCCTTGACTCATTTACACATGGTAATGGTGATGTCATCAAATTGCCTACTAAATTTTATTCCACTAGACCCAAAGTGTCTAAATGAGAATAATATTTAACCGGATGAATTAAATTTATGCACACAAGAACTCAAATCATTTTTGAATTCTAATAATATACCTTTCACATGTTTAAATCACCATACTCATCCCTGAAGTTATCTATCCATGTCAACACTGAAGATCAACCAAGTATACTTCATGTAAACTTAGGACAAGCACATTTTACACTTTGTCATTGTCACTTATACTATCAAATAACTTCATCCACTCAATATGACACCTCCATGAAAAAACCAGGACATCATCATGACAATTATCTAAATCTATTTTTTACAAAAAAATACATGCAAAATGTTTCTTTATAAATAAGAAAAGTCTGAAATAAGTCATGCTACAAAAATAAAAAAACTAAAATAGTTGCATAGAAGTTTTTATTATAGTATTAACTATAGTAGATGACATCATAATTTCATATGAATACATATACATAGATAAATTCAAAATATAAGTATTTGATATTGATGATGTGTAGAGTATTGCTGATGTGGTGATAACTATTGAGGTTGTAGTATCTAAACTAGATGAAATTATAAGTGTTGTTTTAAAGGAAGAAACCTATAAAAAAACCACTCCAACTGAAGTATATACTATTGTAAACACTATAGAAGAAGATTTATTTGTATAGTTTTAAGCTATAGATGATTGAGTTACATATGATTAAGCATGTTCTTAGGTTGTAATTTTATTTTTATTTTGTGTCATCTCTCTCTCTTATTTCTATAAGTTGTTAAGAATGTTGAGTGGTCTACTTCAATAAATTCCAAGTTAAAAATGGGAAATTTAAATAATGAGCTAATTTTATCCATGATAATTTAATGTATTTCCAAGGAGACTTGGAATGATTCCTTAATTTCTTGGGATTTTTCAATCTTCTCCTTTGAAAATGCAATTAACTCTATGGCTTGCCCATTGCCTTCATGGTTTCATTATTAATCTTCATTTTTAAGTTTCTCATTTAATATTATAATTTAGTTTTGAACATGCTCTAGTTTATGACTTGGAAATCAGGTATGTATTCAACATAAATAAGTAGTTATCTGAATGAATCAATTATTATGGTCTCTTAAGTACTAGATTCAATTATTATTATCTTCATATGATTGTGCCAATATATTAAATCTTCCCTCTTATAATATATGTAATTATAAGCCAAACCTATGTTTTTGAGTGATGATAAATTTAGTTCAGGTAATGTGTTTTGTTTAACTAATTTGCTAATATTATATAACTTAGAATTAATAAGGTCCAAATTTTGTTTAAAACTAATTACCCTTTTCCATTTAGGTTTTCCCTTGGATATGGTTCTATGAATAATGATAAAATTATTATAGAGGGACTAGATTTACTCTTACACTTTGTCACATATGTCTTTAAGCACTTCAATTATAGATTATAAGTCCAACCTCTTATTATCTTGATGTAGTCCAAAGACTACTTTCTTTAGGACTCCCCTTATAGGTTCTTTCAATGAAATAGGGTCTTATTTTATTTCATCATGCTATCAAAGATTAGTATATCTCTTTTTATTCATCAATAAGAGTTTTTTCTCATTTTGGAACTTTATAACGTTAGATCCTATAGACATTTTCCTTTAAATTATTCTTTTTACCTTGTTATTGAGCTTCTAAATCTATAAACTGACCTTTGGGTTCTATATCATGACCAAATTTTACCTTGATTTTTTTTCTTAATTTGTATCTATTGCACTATTTTTGTGTTAATATGGGCTCAATAGAAGTAGTGGAATCAGGGGATGAAGAAGAAGGAAAGGATATGGTGAACTAAGTTGGAGGTATAAATACTGAAGGGTCTATTGAATGGGATGAACTAGGAGATATGGAGAGTGGAGAAGTGGGAAATGGAAGACTATCTATCATCTCTCTATATGAATTGATTTGATACATATTATTTTATATATACTAAATTGTGATAGATAATTATTTTATGATTAACACAAAAGGGGATGCGATCAGAGTGTTTGATGGCATGGACACTAAAAATTGTAGAGATAAATTTATATTTGAATGTGAGGTAGTAAAAATATACTAGGAGACCAACTCTATAAACCTTTTGGTTTGAAAGATATATATTAAATCATCTATGGCATTGGTAGTTATAGAAATAGAGGTAAATAAAGAAATCATAAGTTTTATGATGGAAACCTCTATTGGGGTACTAAAAGAATGCCCAATGATGGTTTAAATACTTGTTAAAGTGGGGGTATTTGTTTCACTAGGAAAATTAATAGTTGTGACACTTTCCACAGTAGTGGAAACATTAATAACAGAGGTTTGACCATGTAGACATCATAATTTTGCCACCCTAGTGTCATAACTATTAATTTTCACTCAATTCACTAATATATACTATATTTTAATAAAACCCTAATTTTACCATTATTATATAACCATAATATTATCATCACATTTTATTAAAAACCTAATCTTGTGTCAACATCCCTCTCTAATCTTCTCTAATCACAACATCACCCCAACCAATTAAACACATTATGTTATTCCTATCTTAACCTACTCCAATCCCACCAAAATAAAATATAGGATTAATCAACTAATTAATCATATTATTTAGTTTATTAGTATTAATAATAAAATCCATGTACAATATAAAATCTAAATTTTAAAAATAAATGAAAATCAAAATCATCAAAACAACAAAGTTTACATCAAATCCCCAAAATTCAAGATAAAAAGTAAGGTCAATCAAGCAAACTCTTCATAAAATCAAATCCTTATATCGTAAACCTCCCTCATTAAATATCTAAGCTGTTCATTTAATTAGGATGTTGATTTAAATATATCCACCATTTCAAATAAAAATCTAATATTCCATTTACCTAATCAAAAATCTATAAATTGGAACCTCCTCCCTCATTTGTAACAAGACTAGTGAGCCTAAAGATATAATGCCATTATGAATAAAAATATAATTGAGCCTAATTATACTATGATATTATGAGATCTTATCAATAAAAATCATCAATAAATCATAATCATTAGAAGGGTACATGTCAAAATACTTGCATGGATTCAATTTATCTCCTTTTAAGATCAATAAAAGGTATATTTCTTGATTAGATTATGAATTTAATGTTGTGAGATTTTATTTACTTTACACTAATTTTTCATGTGTACATTATTGGCATGCCTAGTGGGACTGAGATTTGCTGCAAGTGTGATGATTTTAGGATTCTTCTTTATTATGATGTTGGCATCAACAATGTATATGAATCCATATTACAAATTTTTTGGAATAAGGGGAAGATTGAGTTCCTCATATAAGGAACAATTGAGTGCATCCATTTTTGATAATTTGTAGTTGGGGATATATAAATATATCTCTTTCCAAATCATGGTTAATCTTCTCCATGGAGAAATCAAGGTCAACCCATATTTGATAGACCCATATTTTATGAACCCATGTTTGACCAACCCAGATTTGACCCATCACATAATCACCCCTCACCTATTAAATCCTCCAACACGAATCCTTAAGTTATGAAATTAATTGAAAAAATAAATTAAAAATGTCCTCCATGTGGGAAAATATTCCCATATATCTTAGAAGTAATGACAATCCCACATGAATAAGAGGATATAATTAACATCCTATTAGTTTGGCATAACCTCATTCATCAAATCCATATTTATTGTAAATGATAAAATTGAAGGTGTTAATGAATCATAGTTATATAATGATAGCTTGGAATCCTAATTTCAAAGCAAGTATTACCATATAGCAAACCACATGTGCATGAATTACAAAATTAAATGACTAGGTCTACATGAGTAGGGAATCCTAGTTTCCATACCTTATTGTGAAAATTAATAATATAAAAACATTAGTTACAATCCCCCAAGTGGCAATCCATATGAATATATTAGTGATTATTCTATGCTTTATGAGGAAGATTATTCAAACATCGAAACATAGTCTTTTTACAGAATCTATGAATAATTTATTATAATAACATATTTGATGATACCACCATCCTTACCATTAACATGACCTTTAATACCCTAACCTCATCTATTGGGACTTGAAATATCATGTACTAATTGACCTATTTTAAAATGATGAATCTTTTATAGAACATGGGCCTTCATGATTACATTTAGTTAAAGGATCATAATAAGGGATTAAAGATCAATCTCAACACATTAACCTAATTTTAGGAGTAGGAAGAGTTCCTTGGTCATAAAAAATCAAAAAAGGAAAAAAACCTAAAAAATTAAAGTTCATTAATGAAAACCTCTCTGAGGCTCTATTAGAAAATAAAATTAAAAATCAAAATAAATACATGCCTATTGGTGAAAACATTTCTAAGGCACCAATGTATAAATATCTTTACCTCTCTTAAGATGAGTCAATTGAGGATTCCATGGATGAGTCAAATGAGGATCTCATGGATGAAGAGATTAACCCTCCATCTATATTAGCATAGTTATAGGTCAGTTCAACATTACTCATTAATGAAAACATCAATGCCAACATAGAAATAGAGTAAAATCCTAGGATCATAAAGCTTGGGGATATACTCACTTGAGATGATCGATAAATCTTGATCACACTTTTGAAGAAATTTATCGACATCATTGTATGGTCTTATGCTAATATGCTTGGGTTAGATCCATATGTTTTGGTGCACCATATAATTTTACATGATGATGATAAATTTTTAAAACATATTATAAAAAAAATTCATCCCAAGGTGGATCTTATTTTCAAATAATAATTCCAAAAACTCTTGGATGCTTGATTCATCTAACCCATTAACTATTCAGAGTGTATATCCAACATTATGCCTATCATCTAGAAACCAACAGGGATCAAATTTTTTAAATATTTTTATGACATTAATAAGGGTTTTCCCAAGGATAATTTATCATTACCCAATATTAACATGATTGTAGACTCAATAATAAATCATGAACTATTATCTCTCATGGATGGTTTTTATAGTTATAATCAAATCGTAATCACACTTAATGATCAACATAAAACAAAATTCACCATACTTGAGGAAAAATTTGATATCAAATTATGCCTTTTGTCTTGAATAATGTAGGTAAAACTTATAAAAAAAACCCATGACATTCATCTTCCATGATATGATGCATGACATATTCAAGTATTATGTAGATGACATATTGAGACAATCCAAAACTAGAGTAGAACATCCAAATATTTTACACATATTATTTGAGAGATTCATAGAGTACAAGGTGTCCCTCAATCCTAAGAAATGTCTCTTTGGTGTCATATCAATAAATATCCTAGATTTCATTATTTAATAAGAGTATCAAAGTTTGAAATGTATTGTAGTTTAGTTGGTATAAGTTACACTATTAGTGTAGACACTACTTTATGGATTATATATCACCTTAGTCTTGTATACTTAGAAAACATAGACCTTGGATATTTCTCTTAGTTATATACCTTTATTACTTTATGAAGTCTATATCTGATCTATCTGATGCCTTTAGGCTATCTCTTAGTATAATTAGTCTTATGTTGATGAAATAGACCTTATATCTTGCCTAAAATGATTAAAACCTATTTATCTTCCACCTCTTCAAGTTTTGAGTCTATACCTACTTTCTTGCTCCTTAGATACTAATGTCTAGGATAGATAGCTATGTCAATGCTAGTGTCTTACCCTGATGCAAGTGTCCAGTGACCTAAAGTCATTCAATTTATAATTAAACATATCTTAATGGTTAGCCTAAGTGATTTAATGTGAGTTATTTCTCCAAAGGTATTGATATTAATAAAATATTAATCCTCATTCATTCCTTACCTAGCATACATTAAAAAATACATAAGGCAAGTTATCAAAGCACTAAATCAAGCACTTGATAAATCAAAACTTCCTTATTTTATCTTATTTTCATATCAGTCATAGGGAAACCACATGCATAGGTCTAAAGCATTGAAGGATCAACCTAAGAGACTAAATTTCCAAGTTACAAACTAGGTCATTATTATATTATCCTTGTAGATATTGTATTATTCACACATAAACCAACATGTAGGGAATAACTACATTAGTCTAAGGCCCTCTTGGGAGTATTGGATATATAGTTAATTCTCATTGACAAAAGGGTATTTGGGGTCAGATCGACATCATGTGCCACTAACCCATTTGTCCCCAAGGTTACTATGAATATGAAGAACTAGGACTATAAAAATTCATGTGGAGTGATAGTCCATAACCTAGATATAAATGCACTAGAGTGAATGTGAATTCAAACCCATAAGAATATAATTGGTTTCATGATTTTATAGTAGGTATTCTATATAATACACCTACATCAAGATTAGATAATAGTTTTAATGCAATCATCCAAGGTTGATGCTAGTGTCCATAAATCTAGAAGCATCCAATTCATAATCTAATGACTATTCTAGAATCCTCTTCCAAACTAATTTTTACTTGTTCCATATCTAGAACTATATTCACATCAAAATAATCTAAGTACATTACTTATTTTTCATTTCCAGATCTAGCATCATGGTACTTACTATTTTTAGCATATCTTATTTTAATGAATTCATAATATGTTTGAATATGAGTATAGAACCCAATTAACCTACTTTAGAGATAGTTTATCATACTTTTATGCTAGGATATCTCTACCCATTCAACCCTAGATAAATTTAATGTATAAATTTAAGGTTAAATATTTGGTGAAGCCAATATTTGAACTCCAAACACTAGGTTAATTAGGGTTTTCTAATTTTTATATTACTAATCCATGAAATTTATAATTTTACAATAATGTTTTCTATGCATGTCTCTATTGATTATTTCATGTTCTATTACCTTATAGTGTTTATTAATTATTATATCCCATGCTTGATTAAATTAGTCTAATCTATAAGGGATTCAAAAACTACATTATTGCACATTTTTTCTTGTTCTAATATTTACAATGATATTTTAACTATCACTATAAAGCACCAAAGGGAGTGCATGAAACAATCATCCTCATTAGGTCATGTTACTAACCAATAAAAATATATTACTACCAAAACATCACTCTTGGACTTGCTACACCATTCATCCCATTACAAGGATGTCTTTTTGGATGAATTGTGTATGACCATACTCCATTGTAATGTCAAACCACCATATGTATCCTATGTACTAAATTACATAAAATGGATAAAGCATAATATATCCTATGAAAAGGAGTATTTACTACCTCAAAATCTTATAAATAGTTATTTTCCACTATACATTCAAGTGTGTATTTACAACAAAATGGTAAAATGATTTCTTATAGACAATGGTTTAGGACTCAACATTCATAACATATCATTTCTCTCTTTAATTAACATTGGACATTCAGATTTGGAACCATCTAATATGAGCATCAAGGGATTTGATAATTTTTTATGATGAGTTTTTTGAAAAATAACATTGAATATTACTATGGGTCCCTGTATATTACCTACTTTGTGCCAAGTTATGCCATTTTTTTAAAACTATAACATTCTATTGGGATGGCCTTGTATACACGAAATTTATGTAGTTCCCTATATGTTACATGAATTATTAATAATTAGTCATCAAAGATCCATTTGAACATGTCAAATAGATACTAATCCCTTCAAATATTGTGCAATGGTCTAGTAACCCAATAATACTACACCATAATCCTATAATCCTAATTTTTGTTCTCAATATTTTCTCAAATATGGATACAATAAATAAGGGTTGGGTAAAAATGAGCAAGGAATCACTCAACACATTTATCCTATAAATAATACAAATAAGAAAGGTTTGGGTTTTTCTAAAAATGCTACAAAAAACAAGCATATCTCTCATAGTATAGTTTATTTTTAAAAGGAAAAAATGGAATATATGCATACCTCTAAAAATAATCTCCAATTATTCAACCATCATCTAATCAATGAAGGTGCATCCCTAGAAATTTTGACAATGGATGAGTTTTCCAATGATGAATCATTACTAGAGTAATTGTGATAATATGATGATCTCCCTACCTTCTATCATAAGAATATGTTTCTCGTGCCACATCTATGCATGCTTACTTTGGTGAGAGTGAATATACTAATGTATAACATGATGAATAAAACACTATTCATACCACACCATTTATCATAGAGAGATCTATTTTGTTAAATGAATAAATAGTCACATATAAATTTGAAATGGATAAGGACCCTCAATAAGTTTTACTTGTGATAATGATGAAGGAAAAAATTATCGATAGGACCTCCATGATTTTCCTGAACTCTTTGATTAGGATTATTTAGATATGCCCATGACTAATCCATAAATTACAATGCATAACATATTATTGTACCTAGATGTAAAATTGGTAAAATAAAATATTCAAAAAATGCATCCTAAAGTGGTGTTATTGGTAAAAGATGAAATTTAAAATATCTTAGACATTGGATTTATAAGATCCATTACACATTCTAACTAGGTGTCCAACATTGTCCCTATTACAAAACCCAAAGGTGAAATTCTTTATTGCACTAATTACCATGATTTAAATAAGGTTTGTCCTAAAGATGATTTTCCATTACCTAATATTTACATAATTGTAGATTCTACAGTTGGATATGAGACATTTTCATTTATGGATGGATTATCATGATATAACCAAATCAAAATAAACCTCATAGATGAAGAAAATATCACTCCTTGGAGTAAATTTTATTATGCATTCATGATTTTTGGATTAAAAAATGTAGGAACCACATATCAAAAGGCCATGACTCATATATTTCCCAATTGTATACATAATACAATTGAGGTTTTTGTTGATGATTTACTTTCAAAATCTAAACATTGTTAGGACCATGATAATGACTTGTAAAAAATATTTGAGCACTTATGAAATTTAATTGTTTGATTAAATCAAAAAAAAAGTATCATCAAGGTATCTTACCAAAATATCTTAGATTGCATTATTTTTTGATGAGGCATTAAGGTTACTCCAAAAAAGTTAAAATCCATTGAATAAATACCACTAGAAACCAATCTAAAATAGTTATAATGTTTGCAAGGTTGAATTAAGGCTATTCAACATTTCATTGCTTAGTTGGATAATAAAAAAAATCCTTTCATGCATTTGCTAAAACAAGACATAAAATTAATATAGGATGTTGTGTGTCAATAAATTTTTGATAAAATTAAAGCTTATTTAAAAAATCCACTAGTGTTTATGCCTCATATTCTAAATAGATCACTGATTATTTACATATCATCCACCCATGAGGCCCTTGGGGCCCACTTACTATAATTTAATGATAATCAAAAAGATCTTAT
Organism: Torreya grandis; assembly: GCA_037957365.1. NCBI lineage: Eukaryota > Viridiplantae > Streptophyta > Pinopsida > Cupressales > Taxaceae > Torreya > Torreya grandis. The sequence continues at coordinate 621,766 of JARHVA010007227.1, read as the reverse complement.
AATCTATTATATCAGTTTCTAGCTAGTTGACTATGAATGCAAATATACAATAATGGAAAAACTTTTTGTAGCCTTAGTGTTTTCTACTCAAAATCTATGACATTATTTTATAAATAATGAGGTTCATGCTATAATTAAATAAGGTCCATTATGGTTCCTTATGAATAAAATTCACTTAATTGGTTGCATTGTAAAATGGGTGATGCAATTTAGAGAGTTTGATCTCAAATTTGTATCCCAAAGGTGAATAATAAAAGGTAAATTTATAGCCAACCATTCATGCATTTGTTAAAATAAGACATAAAATTCATATGGGATGATGTGTGTCAATAAAGTTTTGATAAAATAAAATCTTAATTAAAAAATACACTAGTATTTATGCCTCATATTCTAAATATACCACTACTTATTTACATATCATCCTCCCATGAGACCCTTTGGGCCCACTTAGCATAATTTGATGATAATCACAAAGATCATGCAATCTATTATATTAGTTTCTAGCTAGTTGACTATGAATGCAAATATAAAATAATGAAAAAACTTTTTGTAGCCTTAGTTTTCTCTACTCAAAATTTATGACATTATTTGATCAATAATGAGGTTCATGCTGTAATTAAAGAAGGTCCATTATGGTTCCTTATGAATAAAATTCACCTAATTGGTTGCATTACAAAATGGGTGATGCAATTTATAGAGTTTGATCTTAAATTTGTATCCCCAAAGTCAATAATAAAAGGTCAATTCATATCCAACCAATTGGCTATGGATCCCTTACCCAATTATTTCCTGCTCACTGAAGATTTGTGTAATGAGTTTGAGGCATATAATATATCTTATAATCCATGGACAATGTTATTTGATAGATCAAAATGTAGATTAGTGGCAGGTGTTTGTATCATATTTTGTATCCATAAGGTCTAATACATACCTTTTTATTATATATTAACATTTTATTTCACCAAAAATATAGCTTAATATGAGGCTTGGATCATTAGATTATCCATAGCAAAAAACTTCATATAAGATACATTCAACTTTTTTATTCCCAATTTGTTTTTAATCAAGTTACTAACCATTACCAATTTAAACAAGATCATCTTCAGCCATATAAATAAATGGTAGATAAAATCACAAAGACATTTGACATAATTTCTATTAATAGTATCCCATGTAAAGATGATTACCATGTAGATGTCATGGAATGTATCATCCTTGAATATTTTTGATAATAATGATTAACATATAGAATTAAACATTATATAATTATGAGATCCTTCCATTTATTCTGATAAAATGAACACCTTGTCTATTCTTTCTATTACTCATAGTATTGTAAACACATAATAGTACAATAATATTTATAATTTTCTCTATCAATCCTATATACCAGACCATTTTGCAAAAAATAATAAATGAAAATTACAATGCAAAGCACTATCTAATGTTATTATCGAATAATATTTATTAAAATGAAGTTTTAAAGGATAATTACTTTGATGCTTTAATAAAGATGAGGCCTACACTGCACTCTTGTAAATGCATGAAAATGAGTGTGGTGGGCATTTAAATGGATGTTCCATGTCTCAAAAAATTTAATCTAAGGATATTATTGACATACAATAGACCAAGAATGTATCTAACATGTATAACTATGTTTATAATGCCAAAAATATTGTAATTTCAATCATACATTATCACATGAGTTACAACTAATTATTTTACCATGGCCTTTTTGCTTAAGGGGTTTTTAATTAATTGGAAAGGTAAATCTATTATTCATTTATGGACACAAATTTATCATCACAACTACATAATATTTTATAAAATGGTTGTAATCAATTCCACTTGAGCTTAAGATAGGGGATGACATATGCAAGGCTCTAATGACCATAATTATTTCCCATTTTGGCATACCTTCATCTATTATTTCTGATAATGGAACATCATTTAAAAAATGATGGCAAAATTATTTTATAGTAAATTATTAAGCTTAAATTTTTTTCACCTTATTATCCACATGGAAATTTCCAGGTAAAGGCAACCAATAATACAATTTTCAAAATACTTGGTAAAATAGTTAAATAATATAGCATTAATTGGCACCAATAGATGGTATATACTCAATGGGAATACCAAAATAATGTTCATACACCTACTCAAGACACACCTTAATTTTTTTATATATTATATATTCCTTTTTATTGATTGAACTCAAGATACCATCTTTCCATGTTTCTCTTAAATACTTTTTTAAAGATAATGAATACCATGAAAATATATTGCATCGGTTAGAACACTTGAGTGAAAAATACACAAAATATGTTGAGTACTTACATATCTATTAGGACAATGTAAAATGAGCATATATAAAATATGTTTGATCATGTTACTTTGATGTAGGTGACCTGGTACTAAAATAAAATCAAAATAAAACTAGTGCAAATAAAGATAAGAAAGGAAGGTTTAAACCAAACTAGTTGGGACCATTCATAGTTAGAAAAAAGTTAGTAAAAGGTGTATATTGCCTTTCTACTCTTGAATGAAAAAATTTAAAATGTCCATAGAACATTATTCACTTGAAAAAATATATTAGTGAGAACTCTTCAAATATTCCAAAAATACCAAAAGAGAATTTTTTTTTTCAAAAACCCAAAAATGTTTTTGGCACCTACATGTTCTATTGTCTCCTTGTCATCTATGTGTTATTTCCATGTTTATGGATGTCATAACATTTACTCGTACATACACATGTGTGAAATTATTCTATGTGAGTGTGATATAAGCATACACATATACATGATATATTCCTATTTCATATGTTAGACATTTCCTCTACTCATGTCCTCTGGACATTGGGGACATCCAACTATATGATCATGATAGTAATAGGTCATATCATTCTATGGTCACTCTACATGGTCATGTTTTGAACTCATATATGTAATTACACATGCGTTTATTCATTATTATATCTTACATAGGGTACTTGATATGCTACACACTTGACTTTTTTTCTAACATATTCAATCCATGGGATACTATGATATATTTATGTTGGTTGCTTATGATTTCCTTTATGCACTTCCTTGAGAATATTGCCTTGTTATTGTTTTGATTATTTAAGCATCTGAATATGCCCCTTTGTTTATGGTCCCCATTCTTATGTATGTGTTCTTTGACATTTGAATATGAATTTTTTCTATATGGACATTTTAATATTTCATCCTTATTTTTATGGAAATTTGACTAAGTCGTGTCCCTTTTATTATGCAACATTTGAACATGCCCCTTGTTTTTAGTCTCCTTGGACCATTTCCTTTTGAAATATTTTTTAGTGATCTTGTGTGTGTGATTGATTTGATTTTTGATATTTTGTTATTAATATCTCAACATTGCCATGATCCTTATCATATATCTTAAGCCTTGATGTGATCACATTGTTATATGTGCATCAATTCTACATTTACCTATACATGTTACTTATATATGATACATAGTTCCATTTACATATTATACATTTTTATTATCCTTTTGAAGTAATGTAACTAATGGTTTTTATTCTTCCCTCACCTTAAAGGAAGGGAGCATATTAGTTGCAAAGGAAGGGAGCATATTAGTTGGGTCATGTCATATGGGCATGGATTCCACACATTCATTGTTTCAAATTCAATGGGGGCATACTTTGGAATCATGTTTTCCATACTTATTATTTGGTACTTATATTAGTTTTAAAATTTAGTGGGCATATGTCATATGTTACATCCTAATTCCTTGCTAGGTGAACTTTCTAGATTACCTATGGATATCTGCATCTAAAAAATTTAGATCTAATTATATTTATGACTAAGATTGAGATTTATGTTATTATGTGCTAGTAGAATGTTTCTTAGGTAGATGATGATGCATGATTACTTACCATGAGTTGGATTAATGTATGCATTTATATTTTGAACATATTAATGTATTGTTTAAATTATAGTATTGTTTTATGATTATCATGTGATATGATATAATTACATGCATATTGTGAGGTATACATAGAATAATTCATCCCTCAAGCATGCTAGAGGGAGAGCATCATTGGAGAGGGTGATGTAGATGGAGATTTCAAAGGTCTATAGAGAAATTGATTGGTACCCTGCACACATTAAAGACAACTAGCTCATGTTAGATGCATAAATTGAATGGTTATCAAAGTTTTTTTAATTCCATTTACATTATATATCCATATATAAATGGGTTGCTATCATGGTTTAATATTTTTGTGTAATTGACTTGTGTGTTAGTCTAGTTTTATGCTTAAGAGATGTAATCTTGTGTGTTTACATGCTATTGTATATTTAGGATGCATCATTATATTCCTAATTATTAATGTTATGAGAAAACATAGATTGTGTGAATAAGTAATGGGATCTATTTTATTTATACTTACTTATGAATTAAACCTTGACATTACTGGAAATGCTTAGTCGATTTCATAAAATAAGACTAAATGCATTAGTCAAATTATTGGGGTAAATTATTATTGTGACACTATAAAATTAGTTATACTCTAAAAGTTATTAGAAAACAAAGTTAATTAGTTTAATTTATATCACCCAAGAATTAAAATAAAAATACAAATAGGAAATTTCATATTTAAGGAAAATGAATATAAATAAGTAAAAGCAGGAAAGAGGAACAAATTAAAATATTAATTAAATAATTAAAAAAAAAGAAGAAAAATCATGAAGGGAATAAAGTAAATAAAAATAAAAAATAAAAAGTAAAGAAATTAATAAAATATTGTGAAAGAAAAGAAAGGCCAACTTAAAAAAGAGAGAGAGAGACTCTTTAAAATAAAAAGATGCCTTTTCTTTTAAGAGGAAAAATTAAGGAAGAGTTTAAGGAGATTGGATGGAAGATAAGGAGAGGAAAGGTGTAACATTCAAAAATGGAGAGAAAAATTCCATATGGAATGTAATAAATTTGACACCTCATATTACTCACAAGATCAATTATGTGATCACCCTTTCTTCCTTTAATTCACAATTTAGGTTTGTTTATCTTATGGTTATGATGTTTCTTAGAATGAAATGGATATATTCAATAAAAAAATCTTTCCTCTTAGAAATATATATTTTCCATGCTGTGATTAGGAGAATTTTATTAGATTCATTAAGATAAATGTCAATTAAGGAATGCTTTGATGTATTTAAAGGCTTAGATGAAGTTGGTATAATTAAACAAGATAAAAAATTCTAACATAAGTCAAGATAATTCTTTAAAATTTGTACATGTTTTGGTCTAGTATAACTACACCCACCTCTTGATATATATATATATATAATTCTTGTCTATAATATTATTTTTTGATGCCTATTATGCCTAATGATTTGGTGAGGTTTATTTTATGTTGTAAATTCTAGAAGAGAGATATGCATAGTAGAAGGCATGGCATCAAGTTGATAGCTAAAGGTTTAAAAAGAATGAATAGAATCAAATATAGGAAAGGCATCAAATATTAAAAAATTAATATAAGCTTTTATTCAAGAATTTTAATATTACCACGACTGGGGTGATTTCTCCATCTCTGCATAATTCTTTCAAGATATTGGAGTTGTAGGTCTGTTATCCCTACTATAATATTTTCCCCACAACTACGCTTAATTTGGTTATTTTACTTCTTATTTTAATAAATAAAATGATTCCCTTCTACCTGGCCAAGTTTTATGAACGATCTTCCCTTTGAAAACATCTAGGTGACTCACTCATTTAGTAATTTGTTATTTTAATTATAACAATTTTGATTTCCCCCTTTGTAGAGTCTAATCTCAATCATGTTATCATTTTCTATTGTTTATCATTTTCCAATATTATTACATTTATTTAATCTTATATTCTTGGAATTCAAAACTAATAATTAACATAGAATTAATTTATTAAGAATTCATGTTCCATAAACACGTCTCCCTATGTAAAATGCTAAGTGGAGTGGAGTAATTCCTTCGCTCAACATGGTGGATGGATTACTTAGATTCTTACTTATCAAGACATGGATAAGGGTGTTTTAAAGATAGGATTATGGATTAATCCATTTACAAAGAAAGAGAACACAGTTAGTCAGACCTACATCATTGTTTTCTATGACATCACTTTTAGTGAAGGTTTTGGGTCATATATAATAGTCATGGACAAAATAATGACCTAAAACAATGATGTATATTATGAAATCATATAACCATATAGGTATAGTAATATAGTTGTATATAGTGTTTGGGTTTAGTTATATAGTGAATCATGTGGGTATGATCAATGATTTATGTAGCTATCTAAGTAAATGAGTATAACAAGACTAAATTGTTAATTTGTTGATTACAAATAAGTTGTGGATTTGTATGATATGGTATATAATTTCTTAATGTATATATATTAAAACTCAAAGTTATATAATTTTATAATATGTAACCCTATAGTTGATTTTAATATGGTAGATATATGGTCAGTCTATATGAATGAACTTCTAGCATAGACATATACTCATATGATCATAGTTTGTGTAAAAGAAACAATAAGGATAATTTTGTAAGAAAATATTCTATGAAAGTTATATCTCCATTAAGTTACTAAATTAAAACTTAGTAAAAAATGTCTCTTGAATGTAGAGATTAACTAATAATTGTGGACTATGTCATAAAATGTCCTATGTGGAAATTAGTCATGACCAATAGAGAATTTCAATTTGGGACACATAATATACCTAGATGGTATGAGATATGGATGTTATTATAGAAATTAAGGTTTTTTATAAGTTTAATGTGCCTATTATATGGATTTGAGTATAAAACCTATAGTATCGGTGTCCCATTGTAAAGCTTCAATTATAATTATAAAGGCTTTTAGGGATCTCTTGCTTTATGGTATAAATGAATATTGGCTTAATATTTTATTATCACTAAGATAACTTACATGTGGGGCATAATATGATTTACAAGAGATATTACATAGGGATTGTACCTATAGTAATACAAGGTTTGAGTAAATCATTAAGTTTCTTAGGAACCAGACACTATAAAATTATAGAGCAATTTCCTATAAACTTAATGAGTCATTAGAATGAAAAGTCATAGTGGGTTTATGAATTATCTAACTCACTAATAATAAATGACTCTTAGTCATATTTATTTATGCATTACATACTATGAGTGTGTTATTAGTGCATAATGGTTCATTATGATGCATGTTTATATGTTGTGATACTTTTGTATGCTTCTATGCAATTTAATTTATGGTATATTGAGGTGGTATAATTTTGTATTAATTACTTGTTATTATCTATATGGATTAGTTGAGTCTTGAAAAATTATAATTTTAGATTATGTCTTGTTATGTATTTGGGAACTTATGATAGTTTGGGATATCATAGGGTACTATAGTATAAAAGTATGTTGTGCATAGGTGGTGTATATTATAATTATTATGCCTCAACTCATATCTACATTTGACTATTTTACTGTATATATGCTATTTTATTATTGTGGATGGTGTGTTTTGTAATAGTTGGTAAGAATTTATGTATGCATGAATGCAACACTTGAGATTTTAATGAATGTTGTATTGTTATGATTTTGTTTTTTGAGTGAACTATGAATTGATTCGATATATATAGTTACTTGTATATTTGTCTATGTTTCCATGATTTAAGACTACATTATATGACTATTTTTGGGAAAACTAGTAGCTATGTCTTAGAATACTAGACTATGATAATATGGATTATCATTGGTGTAGTATATTAAAAAACAAATTATTGTTATTGAAATCTATAATTATGTATATTTTACCTAGGTGGTATAGACTATATTAATTATTTATAGTATGGAATAGAAATAATGTAAGATTCATTCATACATTTGATAAAATAAATGTATTCTTTGGTTACTCCTATGTCTGGCCTGCTTTGTGATGTGTGTGCTAGTAAGATGTAAATTGTAGCAATCTTGTGGCTTAATTGTATTTGATCAATCTAGGTTGCTGATATGAAGCAAGGAGGGAGATGGACTTCTCTGGCTTACCACTATCATAATGACATATGAATGTAGTCTAATCAATTGGTGTGGATGAAATTATTGATCTAGATCATTATTATTTACTATTTGTAAAAATTTGGGTGAAAGTATGTTTAGTGAAATTATCATTTCATGAGTTTGATTCAAATTTTTTTGCAATAACTTGTAATATAATATATTTCTATGATACTCTATATATTTAGTATAGAATCATACAACACATAGGTATTTGCTAGTCTCTCTAGATTCCCTTATCATTACTATCTACCCATCTATGGAGGGAGGGCCATTTCTTGATGGGATTAGTGTAGAGGATTGTTCATCCATGGTTGGTGTAGAAAAGTGCTTAGATGATACTCTCCCTCTGCACAATAGTACTACTTTTGAGAAAACACTTGAGATTTCCACAGATACTGGTTAGTCTAGGGAACTTAATCTCCAAGGAGCCATGTATTTATATGTACATTATATTATCACTGAGTATTATCATGAAGAGTTGTAATTTTTTGATATTGTAAATCAACAACAATGGCTATTGACATGTTTCAGTTGTAGCTGAGTTAATGTAATTACTTTTTATATATGCATTATGATGTGTACTCTCTCTTTATATTAGAGATTAGTATTATGTAATGTATTATGTTTTTTTTATTATTATCTCCTTATATATTTATTATGGTCTCTATATATTCTCTTAGTGTAATATATATTTGGTATATGTGTAATAAAACATTCATGTTTTTTTATCTAAGCCAATGAGGTTGTTACATGTGGTATCAAAGTTGTGGCTTAAACTCTAGGACCTAATGAGTCCATTAGCATTTTCATGTCTTTTTGTTCACCAATGTGAACCTAGTAACATTAATTATTGAATTGATATTTTTAATTTGAAGTGCCTTAGTGCTTAACCCTATTACACCATGATTGGAATGTTGAGACTTGATAGACTCTTTGGTATGATTTGGTGACTATTGTTAGTTTTGAGACATTTATGTAATATGTGTGAGAACCATTGAATGTGTACCCTTAAAATTACTTATACCCCTTTGAGTCATTTGGGGATTGACTTTTTTGAGTATTCCATTAGTGATGGTTATATAGGAGATTCAGTTAGATGATTGTATAGCTTAGTTCATGAACTGTGAACAAGAGTATCCTACTCTAATTATGATTATTTGGAGTATCACCTCAAGGATGATTAAAGCCTTACTTATTAATCAAGTTCCCCCTATCATTTATGTTTTGTAAGAACAAGATGTTTGTCACTTAAATATATGTGTTTTAATTTATATGTATTAATTATAACCCTAGGAAAGGAAAATACTATAAGACTAATTTTACTTGAAGTACCACCTAATGTAGTGGAAATATTCTTAGTAGAGTATTGTTTTATTGCTTGATAGTTCCTTTGCGTTAGGATTTTGTTTATGAAATATTCACTCTTAAGATATGTGGTTTAGGAAGGAGTGTCATCTCTTTTAGTTAACATAGAGGTGAAATTTTATTATCGCATTCTCTTTTGACATTATTATGATGATGTTCATTAGTATTCTCTTAAATGGGAATTGTTTTTTAATGTTGTTTTACTGTACTCCCTTGAGGTTTAAGGGATAATTTGTTCTAATCTGGCAAGAGAGAAGTTTTAAGATTGGATGGATGGACACATCTTTGTGGTTGGTTTATATCTCTCTCTTAGTTGTGAAAATAGATTGAGATACCATACTTACAAGATTTAGTAAGTAGGTAGTGTCTGGGCAATATTGAGTTATAGAGTTTCCATTTTACCCTTATGTGGGTATGAAGGACTTGTTGAGATGATAGTTATCTACCTTACATTTGTGAATTTTTAAAGACACTATTTCATCTAACTTGTGATTTAGACTATGTGGAGTGGTGGACCTTGAATTTAAATTGATTCTAAATAAATTTTATAAGATGATTATAATTACTATGTTATTATTCACCCTTGACTAGATTGACATTACTCTTTTTTTGCTTAAAACATGTTATTTTAGAAGGGTTATTTTATACCTGTTACTAGAAGTGGGTAAGGTTTAGGATGTATGGAACATCTTGTCAATATATGGTTGAAATAAACTTTTAACTTGTTGTATTATAATTGAGCAAATAGGGAGATGTTTCATTTATTCCATTATAAGGTTGAAGGGATAGTGTGATCCTTGGCCTATGTATGTTATGTTATTTCCTCTCAACTATGAATATAACATTATAGGTTAAGCTGAGAAAAATGATACTAGTTTTGTTTGGTTAATCAAAACTTAATACAATTATAGATTGATTGTATGATTCATTTTGTATGTATGTTGATACATCTCTAATTAGTTAGTTTATAACTTTGTTTTCAATGATCCATTAACATAAAATTGTGATTCTTTGAAATTTATTGTGCACATTTTAGAGATAATTAGGTTGTAGAGACCTAAGGGAAGAGTGGTGAAATGGGGATATGAGTTATAAGTGATAGGATGGTATCCTACTTAGCTTCACATTAACTCTTCTTATTGGTACTGAGTTGTATTGATAGATAGACTTGTTGAATCTAAGATTTTATAGGCAAAACCTATCAAATTTAGTCATATGGCCATATGCATGTATATGGTGGACATATATTCCATATGAATGAATATTATATGATTTTTGTATACTTTATATTTAATATTCCTATTCATCATCATACTTGTCAGTAAATCCATGGAGTAGTGATAGTATTGACATGTTACACTTATCAGGAGCTACATGTAATAGTGATAATAGTAGCTTATACACATTATTCTAGCTAGGTTCCCTAATTAAATTTATTTGGAATGATAAAAAACACTCTATAGGATAGAAATGTGTTAAGGGATAGAATATTTTTTGGAACTCTCCCTCCTCATTTTTTTTGGCTTTAATGATGATCTTTGTGCTCTTGAAAAGTTAGAGGAATTTTCACTGAGATATGTGTGGGACCCTTCAAGGAAATAGAAGTGGGAAATCCTTTAGTATATAGGCTTATATTGATGTTTCTAAACCCTAAGGTGGTTAGGAAAAAAATAAATCATGTTTTCATAATAGTGAGATGTCACAAAGTAGGGTCTTATAGAACCAATATGCTGATAATAGTGCAACTTGAAGGAACTACAATGAGCTCTACAATAAATTTTCCATTTATTTGTATTAATTGATATAATATACCATGTATTTACTTTGATAAAGATTATTTTAATTTATAACTTATGTTTGAATAAGATCCATCAAGGATGATGACTAGATTTATGGGGGAAGGATGTTACATCTTGATTTCTCACCAGGCAAACTTGCTAGAATACCCATGGATATCTACAACTAAAAAATTCATATTTGGTTATATTTTTTACTAAGATTGATAGTTATGATATTATTGGATAGTATAATATTTCTTAGTTGGATGATGATATATGATTGCTTACTATGAGTTGGATTAATGTATGCGTTTACATTTTGAACATATTAATGTATTATTTTAGTTATGGTATTATTTTATGATTATCATGTGATATGATCTAATTACCTACATGTTGTTATGTGGATGTAGGAGAATTCATCCCTCAAGAATTTTAGAGGAAGATCATCATCAGAGATGGTGATATAGATGGAGACTTTGAAGGTCTATAGAGAAACCTATCAGTACCCTACACACACCATAGATAACTAGTTCATGTTAGATGCGTAAATTAAATGGTTATAAAAGTGTGTTTAATTCTATTTGTATTAGATAGTCATGAATACTTGGATTTTTATCATGGTTTAATAGTTTTGTGGAATAATCTTGCATGTTAGTCTAGGTTTATGCTTAAGAGAAGTAATCTTGTGTATTTCCATGTTGCTGTACATTTATGATGCATCATTGTATTCCTAATTATTAATGTTATGAGAAAACATAGATTGTGTGAATAATTAATAAGATCTACCATATGTAGACTTATGAATTAAACCTTATCATTACTGGAAATGCTTAATTGATTTTGTGAAATATGATTAAATGCACTAGTCAAATTAATGGGTAGATTATTGTTAGAACACTATAGAGATAGTTTTACTTTAAAAGTTCTTAGAAGACAAAGTTAATTGGTTTAATTTATATCACCTAGGAATAAAAATAAAAATAGGAAATTTTATATTTAAGGAAAATTAATATAAATAAGAAAAATTAGGAAAGAGGAATAAATAAAAATATTAATTAAATAATATCAGAAAGAATAAAAAAACTCATAAAGGGAATAAAGTAAATAAAAAATAAATAAAGATATTGATAGAAAATTGTGAATGCAAAGAAAGGATAGCTTTAAAAAAAAGAGACTCTTTAAAATAAAATGATGCCTTTTCTTTTTAAGAGGAAAAATTAAGGAAGAGTTCAAGGAGATTAGATGGAAGAGGAGGGGAAAGATGTAGTATTAAAAAATGGAGAAGTGTTCTATATGGGAGCATAAGAAATTTGACACCTCATATTACTCATAAGATCAAGTATGTGATCATCATTTCTTATTTTACTTCCCAATTTAGGTTTGTTTGTCTTTTGGTTATGATGTTTCCAAAAATGAAATGGATATATTCAATAAAAAATATTTTCTCTTAGAACTATCTATTTTTCATGATTTGATTAGCAGAATTCTACTAGATTCATTAAGAGAAATGCAAATTAAGTAAGGCTTTGATATATTTTAAAGGCCTTTTTAATTCTAGGTGATTTGTAGATGAAGCTGGTATAATTATATAAGATTAAAAAAATAAAAATAAAATTCCAACATAACTCAAGATAATTCCTTTAAATATGCACATGTTTTGGTCTAGTAGAACTGCACCCACCTCTTGATATATATAGAAAATTCTTATATGTAATCTTATTTTCTGATGCATATTATCCCTAATGATCTGGTGAGATTTATCTTATGTTGAAAATTCTAGAAGAGAGATATGCTTAATAAAAGGCATGGCATCATGGTGATAGCCAAATGTTTTAGAAGTGTGAATAAGAATCACATACAAAGAAGGCATCAAAGCTTCGAAAAACAATATAAAATTTTATTTGGGAATTTTAATATTACCATGGCTGGGGTGATTCTTCCAGCTCAGCGTAATTCTTTTGAGATATTAAGGTCATAGGTCTACTATCCCTGCTTTAAAATTTTCACCACAACTGAGCTTAATTTAGTTATTTTACTTCTTTTAATAACTAAAATGAATCCCTGCTACCTGTCCAAGTTTGATGAACCATCCTCCCTTTTAAAATGCTTAGGTCACTGACTCAATCAATAATTTGTTGTTTTAATTATATATTTTTTATTTTCCCCCTTTATAGATTCTAATCTCAGTCATGTTATCATTTTATATTGTTTATCTTTTTCCAAGATCATTACATTTATTTATTTTGTTGTTATTAGAATTTAAAACTAAAAATCAACATAAAATTAATTTATTAAGAATTTATGTAGCATAAACACATCTCCCAATGCAAAACACTAAGTGGAGTGGAGTAATTCCTTCACTCAATGTGGTGGATGGATTACTCAAATTATTCCTTATCAAGATATGGATAAGGGTATTTTAAAGCTATGATTATGGACTTATTCCTTCACAAAGTAAGAGAACACTGCTAATTAGCCCTATGTCATTGCTTGCTATGCCATTACTTTAAGTGAAGGATTTGGGTCGTATATAATGGCTATGGATAAAACAATCACCTAAAACAATGATGTATATTATGAAATTATATAACCATGTAGATATAGTAATATAGTTATAAATAGTGTTTGTGTTTAGTTATATAGCAAATCATGTGGGTTTGAGTAGTGATTTATGTAGTTATTTATGTAAATGAGTATAACAAGACTGAATGGTTAATCTATTGATTACAAATAAGTTGTGGATTTAAATGATATGGCATATAAGTTCATATTGTGTGTGTGTGTGTGTGTGTGTATTAAAACTCAAAGTTATATAATGTTCTAGTATGTAACCCTATAGTTGATTTTAATATGATAGATATAAGGTCAACATATATGAACATATTTCTAGCATGAACATATACTCATATGATCATAGTTTGTATAAAGAAATCAAAAGGGATAATTTTGTAAGAATATATGCTACAAAAGTTATATCTTCATTAATTTACTCAATTAAAACTTATTAAAATATGTCTCTTGAATGTAGAGATTAACTAATAAGTGTATACTTTGATATTATGAGTGTCATAAAATGTCCTATGTGGAAATTTGTTGTGACCAATACATAATTTTAGTCTAGGACGTATAATATACTTGGATGGTATAAGATATGGATGTTATTATAGAAATTAAGGTTTTTTTAATGTTTAATATGCCTAGTATATAAATTGGAGTACAAAACCTGTAGTATAGGTGTCTCATTGTAAATATTTGATTATAGTTATAAAGGCTTTTAAATAGCCCTTGATTTATGGTATAAATGAATAGTGGCTCAATATTTTATTAGCACTAGAATAAATTACATGTGGGTCATAAAATGATGTACAAGTGATCTTACATAGGGATTGTACCTATAATAATACAAGGTTTGAGTAAATTATTAAGTTTCTTAGGAACCAAACACTCTAACTTTTTATATCAATTTCCTCTAAAATAAATGAGTCATTAGAATGAAAAGTCATAATGTGTTCATGAATTATCTGAATCACTACTAATAAATGACTATTAGTCATATATATCTTGCATTACATATTATAAGTGTGTTATTAGTGTATAATTGTGCGTCATGATTCATGTTTATATGTTTTGATACTTTGACATGATTGTATACAATTTAATTTAGGGTATACCAAGGTGGTATAATTATCTATTAATTAATTTTTATTATCTGTATGGATTAGTTGAGTCTTGAAAAATCATAAGTTTAGATTATGTCTTGTTATATAACTGGGAACCTATGATAATATGGGATATCATAAGGTACTATAGTATAAAAGTATGTTGTACATAGGTGGTGGATACTCTAATTATTATGCCTCAAATCATATCTACATTTGAATATTTTAATGTATACATGTTGGTTATTGTTGTGGATGGTGTGCTTTGTAATAGTTGGTAATACTTTGTGTATGCGTGCATCTAACCCTTGAGAGTTTAAAAAATGTTATGTTGGTATGTTTTTGTGTTCTATGTGAACTATGAATTGCTTCGATATATAGCTACTTGTATATTTGTTTATGTTTCCATGATTTTAGAACTACATTATATGACTATTTTGGGGAAACTAGTAGTTATGTCTTAGAATACTAGACTATGGTAATATGGGTTATCATTGGTGTAATATGTTTGGAAATAAATTGTGGTTGTTGAAATATATAGTTATGTATATTTTACCTAGATTGTATAGACTTTAGTCATTATTTCTAGTATGGGATATAAATAATGTAAGATTCATTCATACATTTTATAGAATAAATGTATACTTTGGTTACTCCTATGTTTGGCATGTTATGTGATGTGTGTGCTAGTAGGATATAAATTATATGAATCTTGTGATTGAATTATATTTGACACATATATGTTGATGATATAGAGTAAAGAGTGAGATGGACCTCATTGGCTTACTAGTATCATAATGACAAATGAAGGTAGTTCGATCACTAGATCATTATTATTTACTATTTATAAAACTTTGGTCCAAAGTATGTTTAGTGAGACATTATCACATCATGAGTGTGATTCACATGTTTGTGTGATATCTTGAAATAGAACATATTTCTATGATACACTACATATTTAGTATAGAATCATATAGTACATGGGTACTTGCTAGTCTCTCTAGATTTATGCATCATCACTATCTACCCAACTATAAAGGGAGGTCCATTTCCTTATGGTATTAGTGTGGGGTATTGTAGGTCCATGTTTGGTATTTAAAATTACTTGTATGATTCTCTCCCTCCCCATAATAGTACTACTTTTGAGACAACACTTGAGATTGCCATAAATACTGGAGAGCTCAAGGAACTCATGCTCCAGGGAGCCATGTATCTATATGTTATATTATCAATGAATATTGTTATAAAGATTTTTAATTAATTGATATTATAAATAAACATCATTGGATGTAGACATGTTTCAGTTGTAGCTGAGTTAATGTAATTACTTTCTATATTTGAATTATGACATATACTCTCTCTTGATATTAGAGATCAATATTATGTGATGTATTATGCTTGTTGTTATTATATCCTTATGTATTTTTTATGGTCTATATAGATTCTCATAGTGTAATATATGTTTGGTATATGTGTAAAAAATCATGTTTTTCTATGTCTAATCCAACAGGGTTATTACATCATATAGATATGGCTTTTACACATTCACAACTCCATTTTCAATGGGGCATGCTTTAGAAACATGTTCTCTACACTTATTTAGTATTTGACACTCCTAGATTCAGTGGGGACATGTTTTGGAAACATGTCCTCCACATTGGTACTTATTCTAGTTTTTTAGATTTCTCCATATATAGTGGGGGTATGCTTTAGAATCATGTTATCCACACTTAGAAAGTTTCCAAATTGACCAAAGAACATAGTTATTGTTGATGTATATCTATGTTAAGGATATAATGTGAACAACAAAACAATATTTCTTAGTTTATATCATAGGTATTAGAAGACCTTAGGGCTTAATTTAGTTTTACTAGAAGATTATGTGACCACCACCTTTAGTCTACAAGTAGACCCTACTATAGGGACAATAGGAACTCAGTAGTGATACAATCTATCTAAATTTTTTTTGCATTATTATGATGTAGAATTGATTTTATATTTTACCAATTTATGCCCAAACTTTAAATAAATAATTATATATTTATAGTGAGTATTAATCTAAAGTGATTTATGTTTAAAAGTTCAAAAAGGAAGTAGGGTAGAGAAAAAAGAAAGTTTTATTTACAACAAAAAACACCAATAGATCTCCTTTAGTTTATTTTGACAATAGTACAAATAAAACTAACACTTATGAAATCCTAGTGTTGGACTCAGATATCATAAATGCAATAGGGATTCTAGGGTGGATATAATGTATATATTTGAAAAGTATGATTTGAAATGGATACTTACAATAAATTTATTTTAGAACATTCATTTTTAGAATAGAAATAAATGTGGAATACATAGATAAACTTTGTTAGCATAACAAAAATCACAAACTAACATGATGTATTAAAAACACTATTATCATATTTAGCCATTGAAATAAATGAAATCATATGTCATTATCAAAGCTTTGATAAACAAGAAAGTATGAAAATAATGAAAATAATGAGTAAATTATAATAATTCTTCTTTCTCTTTGCATTAATTTGACAAAATTCTATTTTGAAGTACAATAAACGGGGAGGGCCCCTATATATAGGCCATCAAATGCCTAAGATGGTTAAAAGAGAATTAGATATATGACACCTATCAGTAGACAAGGTCCCTAATATACTAAAATTAAAGAATATTCACTATTCAAATAGGGGAATATTTTATAATGAATTTTAATGGATTTAGGACATGATTCTCATCAAGAGAAACCCAAACAAATGGTTATCTTGTTCCTAAAGTGTTGGGCTGAGATCCTACTAGTTTGGTTGATGATGAAGCTCTTAGCATAGAAGAGGATGAATGGGAACCTAAATAAGTTGAAGGAGTGATAGTGTTAGTTGAATAATAAGATATCCAAGAGGGGATAAGGAGGTAGAGGTTCTTATTGTGATGGTTTGTGGATTTTTGGTTTCTTACTTCTCAAATTCTATTTTCCCTTTCCATGATTTAGGGTATCTTTTGTATTCATTATCAATCAATTTTATATCAATAATAGGTTCCTTCAGTAGCTTGATTTTGATACCTAATATTGCATCATGATTACACAAAAGAGGTCATATAGATTCATTAATTTCCATATCCTTTTATATCCTTTGATTGATAGATATTATTAAATCTACCATCTCTTACCTAAAAGTTACTCCTATGGCCATGGCCTACTTTCTAACATTCATGATAGAGCTCTAAAGTTGGGATCTAAAGGTGTCCTTACTAAAAATGAACCCATCCTTATTGACCATGTATGTGATATTAGCCTCTTTTAGTAGAGTTATGACTTTATCACCTTGCTAAATGAGAGACTGGCCTAGGAATCTCATTTCATCTATACACTGGTTTAGGGATTTCCTTCTACCAATTATATAGGATTGAGTAATGCTCAATTCCTCCAAGAGTATCAGATTAAATTCCTCAAACTTATTCATTATAATCAAATTTTCCAAGTTGATTATATTATTTTCGTATGTCCCATATGCATCTTCTACCTTGAGGATAATATTTTAGATTTCATCTCCCTTTAACTTGTATTGGGCCAAGGTGTTTAGCATGTCAAACATTTCTCACACAACCCATTCTACCTTTGTTATGGTTTCCTCTAGTAATATGGATTTGTGTTTGTTCTCCAAGTTAATTTCTCTCTAATGCACACCTATCAATTCAATAGCTATATCACCGTATGTTTTTAAAGTTAAGAGGGGGTCCTCCATGTAATGTTGTTGTTGGTTTGGCCTAGCTCCCTTATTCTTGGTCATCTCAAATAGAGTCTCCTCCAACACATACATAATTATTTTGTCTAGATGGGTAACCTTCCTCCTGGTCAACCTATTCATGGCTTCATCATTCTTGGAAAATTCTAAGGTGACATGTGGAGGGTCTGCTATTACCAAATATTGGTTCTACAATGTAGTTAGTTACATCTATTTTATCCATGACTTGTATAAAGAACTACTCAGGGGCTATGTAGATGGTGGAAATTACTGAGCTAGTGTCAAACCTTAAAAATTAGATGCCTAGGAGGTAATTGTGGAGGTGAATAAGACAAATGTAATGATGGGATTCAAAGTGGGAAGTGTTATTCTCAAGGATGAAGGATAGCTAGTGATAACTAA
Organism: Torreya grandis; assembly: GCA_037957365.1. Lineage (NCBI taxonomy): Eukaryota > Viridiplantae > Streptophyta > Pinopsida > Cupressales > Taxaceae > Torreya > Torreya grandis. The sequence goes on along the minus strand of JARHVA010007227.1, from coordinate 602,744 downwards.
AGCACTAGTTATGAATAAAGGAACTTGAGGAATGACAATAATGGGCCTCTTCTTTGGTAGTTGGGACCTAGTTTAGGCATAGGTCTAGGAAATATTAGAGTTAAATTATCCATTACTAAAACCTTGGAGGTGGATGATATGATAAAAAAATTGATAGTGATAAATGGCATAGTCACTGGTCTAATTGTAGGTCTAGTGAGGGGCTTGTAGGGGATAAGTTCATATGATCTAGAGTTGGGGGTTCACTAAATATGATCAAGGGTTATTTATAAAAGAATAAATGAGGTAAAAAAACATGTTCCTAACTCATGAAATCTTATTTCTCTATGACAGGAATCAGGGGAGGCAAACTTGATGTTGAAGCTATTGGTTTTGGAGTAGGTGTAAAAACTACCTCCACTGAAGCTATCACCTTCATTGAAGTAATGATTTATACTTGGGATGGCTACTAGATGGACATATTGAAGTAAAATCCCACTTAGTTTATTTACTTGTATCATCTCTTCCCTTATCTAAAGTAGGAGATAATACCTACAATATTCTTTGACTAAGTTATCAGTTAATTAGCCTTTCTTCCTCATTACTAGTAGTATGAATGATAAATGTTGATGCTCCTACATGAGTATCTTGATGTTCAAAAACTTGGTAGAACGTTGCATCATATATCCTCCCTTTTACCTATGGGATATTAGCATCCTTTATTCTCTGCTTCACCTCTGTGTCATTAGCTACACTAATGTAGAATTGGTCTTCATCTTTAGCCTCATGATGGTAAGTGACGCTTAGAGCTACCCTATGCTTGCTATAGTATTTGAATGTTAGGTGTTCAAGGTCCCACTCCTTACTGGCATCCCTTCCCAAACCAAAGGCAGGTATTTACTTGGAGGAAACAATAGCTGATATTTTATTTTTAATTTTAAACTGACTAATGTTTGATAATTAAGGATGAACCAACCCTCTTTTCTTATTCTTATACAATCCATCTACACCTATGAGTAGCTAGAAGGCAATATCTTGTTCATCCATCTTGTTTGGCACTGTGGTAAGTATCCTAAAGGGGGTTATCTTAATTCCTGCTATTGTTATTACCATGTAGTTTGGATAATACTAGTATGCTCCTAGGGTGTTGAGTGTTATTCTAATTTCTTTAGATAATTTGGGCATAGGCCTATCATGGATGGTCTTGTACACTACTAAAATAAATGCTTGGAAATGGCTCACATCTATTTTTTGTACTTGTCTATTATTACCTTTGAGAAGACATGAGGCATGGTCCACTTTAGGTTCAGATCCAAATTGGTAAATTGGAAGAACTTCTATATAGTACAAATAATATCTACCAGGTAGGACATCATATCAAAGTGATCTCCCTAGTTGGCATGACCCTCCTAATCTGAATGACCAAGTTGAAATATATGATTTCTACCAAAAGGGGAGTTTGGTCATCATCTATGATCATAGATATAAGTGGAAACCACTTTTTATCTATGTGTCTTGTGTCCTTGACCCCATGTAACCTATTCATCATAACCACCCCATTCTTACCCCTTTTCTAAATTAGGTGATGGGGATCTAGTTGATCTAGGATTTGAAAATGAACCTCCCCTTGTTTTTTGAATAGTCCTTCAAAACTTCTTTGATGTTATGTGTTTGAAGCCATTGGGTGATAGTTTATTGATTATAAATAATCTCGAATCTAGGTAAATAATAATAGGCCTGAAAGGCTAGGTTGGATATGAAAGCAAAGTCATTAACTAACTTATAAGACTTAATCATATTATCTTTAGACCTAGATTGGAGAAACATTTGGTATACTAAGTCTACATAGGGGAGGACCTATGGATTAGATGTAACCTTATGTAATCCTATAAACTTGAGTGCCAAGATATCCTACCTATCTTCTGCATCATTAGGTCCTTCTTTATCATAATTATCCCTATCTATAGTCCTTTCCACATGGTATAATAGATCATTATAATGCTTGTCTTCAATAACTAGTGTCATAGAATTGAAACTGGTGTCCCAGAAGATGATGTTCATTCTATATGAATAGAGGAATGGAACTTGATCTAGATTTGTGGCTCTAGATGTTCCTACTTTGGCCTGGTTTTCTATATTTTATGAAAATGAACTTGTGGAACATCTTGGTATTGAATGAATGCATATAAGTCCTTAGAAAATAACACAAAATACTTCAAATTTATTTTATCAAATAAAATTGAAAGTGAACACCATACCTTGAGATGACAAGCTTTAAGTTATATATTTTTAGAATTTTTAACTGAAAGATATGATTCATAAATGGTAAGTATATTTAAATTAATTTAAATTAAATACCAATTGGGATTTTAGTTTTGTTTTAATGGCTTAAAAAATACACTTTTGTAAATTATCCAATCACTACTTTTGGCTTATCCACGTGGCCCTTTATTACAAGCTTGACTTTTCGCTAAAGTGACTTGGCTTTATAACCACCAAAATGAACCCCATCAACATTTAATTATCACTAAAAAATATTAATTTATGGATATTTATTTTCCACCTAGGTGTCATACTTAACATGTGATCGACACTTGGTTCCTTTTTATGTACTCTAGCCTTTTATTTTGAATATTGGGCTATCCAGATAATTTGTGTGATATTCTACCAAGTGTCACATTTTGATTAGATCACTCCTAATTTTAATTTTAAATGGACCAACACATTTTATTTTGGGTTGAAGTGGCCTTGGGACCTCTACTGGGTTGCCAAGTGGAAAGATCTCATTGGCTCACAATGTTGCATCAATTTGTTGTATGAAACTTCTGATAGACCTAACTACTATAACACTTAGCCACATATCATATTTTAATTGGATCATTATTCATTAGGTTTCATGGTTTTATTTAATCATGATATTACCATGCGGTAATGGGTCCATGTGTCATCATCCAATTGGTTCCATCTATCGAATGGCTTCCACATAACATCTAGCTCTCCAAGGTTTAAGTGACTAGTTTCTAGGTGTCATCTTTTCATAAAATCATAGTATTGAGACATTGAATATTTCACCTTAGATGTGGAGATATAAATGGAATAATCAAGTGTCAAGTGGCATGATGTGATTGGATCACTTTGTGATGGGAATCTTGAAAGAAATCTAGGTCTTAAAAGGCTATGACTGGGTACCACATAGCATGCCCTTATTGGGTTGCTCTTCTTTATAGGTTTCAATGTAGTGATCCAATGACAAGTGACACATTACCATTGGGTCACTTGGTTGTGAGACTTGAAAAAAAGGTAAGATCCTTAAAAAACTATGATTGAGTACCAAGTGGCATGATGTGATTAGATCACTAGGTTGCATACCTTTTATAAATTCTATTTAAATGATGAAATATTACAATTGAGTGCTAAGTGGCATGATATAATTAGTTCATTGGGTTATGAATATTTTAAAAAGCTAAAATGTATGTGATGAATTCCTAAACTTTATATAATCAAGTGACCAATGCATGTGATACTACCACATGTCCACTGAGGTTGAGTTAGCATTAGGTTTCTACATAAAGGTAAAAAACTGTGAAAGTTAGAAAGCTGCATGATAAAAAAAAGGGGCAAGTCTAAATTCATAAACTTTGAGTATGGAATCTAACTTGGACCCTAATTTAAATCTTAAAATCAAGGTATGCCATAATATCAAATTTATGATTTTGACATATCCAAAGTAATACTAAGATTCAAAAACCTTAATTAACTTTTATTGCATCTTCAGGACCATACCTTAGTTTTCCAAATTGTAACCCATTGAAACAACACTTTTAAACAAATTAGATCATTATAAAACCAATGAACTAGACATTAATGAAACATTTTAAAGATGTACCCATTAGTATTTATCATGGATTAACATGATTTTTAAATTTTTAAAGTCACATAAAGGGTTTTTAATCATGTGAGATCAATGGTAAGGTATGTCATATGGTAATTGACCCAAAACTTCATAGGGTACCCATTTTCCTAAAAATGGTTATGTTTATCTCAATAAATGGTAAACTCTATGGGAAACATAGAAATATGTTTGAATTTAGATATCTTGGGTTAGAATGTAATCATTAAGTAATCATCCCTTGGTAGATGTAAAAAATATCATAATTGGTTCTATAGAACTAACAAATTTTCACTTGAAGGACTAAAGAACAAAAAATTGAAAACAATTCATATTATGTGTGTGTTTTGAATTGATTTACCAATATGTCTTTGGGTTTCAAAATTAGTGGCTTCAAACTTCATAGCTTTGAACATACATTTTAGGCAAGCATTTTTAGATATATATATATATATAGCTATGCTTAGATTTAAAAGGGATGGATTGGGCATTGCTATGTTGTTAGTTAGTGTTCATAGCCCTAATAGAGATACCTTTGGGTCTACTCTAGGCCTTGCTCCACTACCATCCAGGCATTTATAGCTCCAGTAGAGTTTACCCAAATCACCTCTAAGAGAATGTAGCTTATAGTGCCAAGTATATTTTAAATTGATACATGTGTTTTGATATTTATTTAAAAACCCTTGGAGGTTGGGAACTAGTTTGTTAGCTAGGTTTTAAGGATTTATAGAACTTCTATTCAAAAACCATTTACTTTTAGTGATTGAATTCTGCCTAGGAAATATTATGATGTGAGATTAAGTGCTGGTATATATGGACCCTAAAAATTTTAATAATTTCATCAAGCCAAATGTATGTTTGTTAGAACTGGATTTTAATCAAAATAAAAGCACATATTCCTTGAAATGATAAGTTTATCACTAAATTTTTCCATTTTTATAAATTAACACATATTAGAGTCTCTTACTTTGGACAACCATATATTAGGATGTACACAAGAATTAATGCCTCAATTCTTTAGATTTTAGAACTTGGGATAAATTCAAGAGAAACTTGGGACCTTGCCTAGAGGGATTATTGCTAATCTAAAACACACATCGACTACTCTAGGGAAAGAAAAGAACTGAAAGCAAACACACAATAGGAAAAAAGTATAAAGGAAACTAATATAATTCTACCTACTGTGACACTAAACCATCTCACATTCCTTTGGTGGGGGTGTAAGGGGTATCTAAAAATTAGTGATTTAAGTTTTATCCATTCACTAGTAAAGCTAAGTCAGCCCCTTATAAGTCTTTCAGTCTAAATTCATTATAACCTAGTATCTCTACAACTTGATATGGTCTGATCCAAAGGGGTGTGAATTTGTCATGTTGAAATTTTTTTGTGGGATTTCTCCCATAGTATGACCAAATCTAATATTCAGAACATTTTGATTTTATCCATTTTAACAAACCACCTTTTGACTACATCCTAGTGTTTGTTGAAATTCTTGAGGGCTTTCATCTATAGTATCTTCCATCTGAATGATATTCAATATTCATGATTGAATCCTTTCATTATCATCCATATATTAAGTCATGAACTCATAAGTGGGTAGATGTAATGTAATGGGAAATATTGATTATTACCAATACACTAATAAAAAAAGAGATGACTTCAAGGCTTGATTGTATCTGGTTCAGTCTACCTAGAGAGCATATTTTAGTAATGACTACCACTCCCTTGGCCTTTTATCTGATAACTTCTTTATTGCATTCATTATGTTTTTATTTTTTGATTATAAAACACCATTCCCTTGTAGATAATAATTTGATGAAAACTTTACAACAATCTTATTTTCATATGCTCATTTTACAAATTTTGTATATTAGAAAGTTAGGCCATTATCACACACCAAAAATAAATTAATCCCAAATCTGGTTGTGACATTCTCCTCTAGGAATTTAATGGCATCAATTACCTTATAAATCTTAGTGGCAATTACTTCAGTCCATTTGGTGCAATAATTAATGGCTATTATAAAAAGTTATTGGCCCATCAAAGAGTTAGGATTGATGACCTCAATGAAGTCCAGTCCCCATTTTGTAAATGACCTAGTTTTGATTAATGGTTATAAAGGCATGGCTTCCCTTACTTCTCTACTATCAAATAGTTGACATTGATGACATGCTCGAACATGATCATGTACATCCTTGGATATGGTAGGCTAGTAATACCCTACTCTAAGTATTTTATGAGTAGTGGTTTTTCCCAAAGGATGTCCACTTCCTAATTTCTCATGGAAATTATTCAATATGTTTTTAGCTTCCTTCTTAAAGATGCATCTCAAATAGATTCATTCATAATTTTTCTATGGATAACTCCTCTTTTGATCATGAAGTGAACAATTTTGAGCCTAAGTGTTCTTCTTTTCTCTCTTTTCAATTCTAGGGGGAAAGTTTATTTCAATAGGTAATAAATAATGTCCTTATACCATTCCTTACTTGAGACTTGGGTTGATTATACTTTAAAAAATAAATCTAAGAATCAGTCTTGGTAATTAACTAGATTAAACCTTGGCCTCGTACCATCTTGGTTGATTTGATCTCTATGTCATATTATTGGACCTTGGTCATCCATTTTCCTCTCCTCTCTCCTAACTCATTCTACTTCAGCATAAGCTTAATGATGGGTCAAGTACAATGGAGTGAGTTTTGTTTCAGACAATGTAGTGTCTAAAATTATTCACAACCTTTATCAAGGTATATGCTTTCTTGTCTAGGAGTGGGTATCTCAGTTATGCATCTTTTAATTTCATACTCATGAAGGCAACTAGATGTTCTTCTTCATCCACCTTATATATTAAGATAACAGTATTCATGTGGTCAAAAAAAAAAGGTAGAAATATTTACCTAAATATATGATAATTAGCATGGGTGCCTATAAAATGGCTTATTTGATGTCTTGAAAATAATTTTTATCCCTAGATGTCCAATAAATCTTTGAATCATTTTTCAACATGGCATCTAGAAGTCTAAAAATTTTGGAAAAACTTAAAATGAATTTATGCACAAAGTTAATTTTTTTGAATAATGATTTTAATTATTTTTTATTATTAGTAAAATCAACCTTAAAAATAGCATTAATCTTATCATAATCAATAACAATACCATCCTTCATGATCACATTTCCTAAGATCTTACCTTCAGTTACGTAAAAGATACTCTTCTTAGGGTTTAGAGAGATACCAAAGGTTCCACATTTCTCTAAGACTTGTTGAAGATGCATCATGTGGTTTTTCCTATTTTTAGAGAAAATGGTTAAGTCATCCATGTAAATAATAATAAACTTACCAATAAATCCTTCTAATTCATGGCCCATGACACATTATAAGGTGGCCCCAACATTGATTAGTTTGAAAGTCATCCTTATGTATGTGAATTTTCCCCACTTGGTCATGAAAGTAGTCTTCATCTTGTCTTATTTGTTCACCAATACCTAGTTATAACCTAAGAATCCATCTAAAAAGTACATCATCTAAGATCCACTAACCATTCTAATTACCTCATCCAAAGAGGGCAATGGGTAATTATATGTTTTTGAGGATCTATTGATATTTTGGAAGTCTATGTAGAGTCTAATTTTACCATTTTTATTTATAACTAGAATCAAATTATCCACCATGTAGAGTATCTAATTGGGAAGACTATCCTTTCATCCAATAACTTATTTACATCCTTATATATGAGAGGCTCTAGGATAGGGTTCATAGGTCTTTGCCTTTGATGGAAAGGTTTGCATGGTTCTTTCAAGGGGATCATATGAGTGATGACATGGGTATCAAAGACTTTGAGATCTTCATAAAACTATGTAAATATGTCCTTGAATCTAGATAATATCTTAGTGGATTTGACTACTGATTTAGTATAGAAAATCCCAATGTTGATGTTTTTGGGATTGCTCAATGAACCCATATTAATTTATTTCTAATATTTTCCACTTACTTCGTGCACTGTGGCATCGCTTGTTATCTTGTCTTAGTAAAACATCCTTTCTAGGGAGAACATTCCATTAGGGATTCTATTTTTTTTATTTTATACTATGTCATCATCATTAGTTTCAACCCTTTTTGTATATTCTTAATCTTTATCATCAGTTACATGTCACTCAAAGACTCCAAAACTAGTCATGAAGTCAATGATTTGCTTATAATCATTAAACAACTAGAAGTGATTAATGTTTTCTAGGACATAAGGGCAAGATATTATTTCAACTATAAATTTTTGCAATTTAAGGGCCTTCGGTGGGACTAGATTTGCTACTACTAAATCCAACACATCTACCAGCTGATTTTGATCTCTAGGTATAGAGGCAATGTTAAACACTTCAAAACTTTAAATTAAATCCCATGCTCTAAATTTACACTTCCTTAGATAATAAAGCTTAACTGGTATAAAATACATACCTTCTTGATGATTAACTATAGATCACCACGTACTAACAATTTCCTTACCTTATGTTTGATGACAAATTTAAGTCCTAAGATCAGGGCTTCATATTCTACAAATTATTAGTGCATGGAAATTGAAGTTATAAGATCCCAAGTATTACTTACTAAATAGATTTATCAATATTATACCTACCCTTGAGCCTTACTTGGCTCTCACAACATTGAAGTACATTGTCTATAATCCTTCATCTTTGGTCATTGGGTAAGTTTCACTCAAATTAGTAGTATAAAGAGCATATACGCCTAGGTCAATGGACTAGAAGTGTACCTTCTCATTATTGGTATTATACTTGGTTATCATGAACTTTGTCATCTATTCTCACTCAATTAAAATCTAATTAGGCACTCCCCTTAAAGGTAACCACGTATACAAGAATTTTGTGGACATGTATCTATATAAAGATTTTGTCTAATCTCTACTCAATAAGATCCCATATGCTTTTGGGATTTCTATGACTTGGATGTAATTGAACTATTGAATTTAGGGTTCAATAGATAATTGCATATGGATGTTGAATAATTCTCTTACCACCTTGACCTTCAACTTATATAGCTAGATAATAAAAATATCAGACTTGATTGGAGTCAATCCCATTTTTTCACAAATATATGAAAGCATTATGTAAGTAGATGCTCTAGAATTGAGAAAATAATAATGTATGTTCTTCCCAAAAATTCTAATAGTTAACAGAAATAGAGGAACCTCAAATTTGCTTTTATACATTAACACATACAAATTTGTATATTTGGCTTTACCTTTGTCTAATTTATTTGTTAATGATTTCAATAGTAAATCATGTTTCTTATTGATTTGGGTAAGCTCATGCAAAGTTTTTAGATTTGATTTTAATCATATCTTCCACAATGTTGTACCCACCTTTGGATCTAGTTGTAGCCAAATATACAACTAGTTGAGTATCTTTCCCCTTTGGAAGAGGAGGATCATTGTTGGTTTTATGATCTAAGGGTGTGTCAACTTTATTGGGAAATGTGGAACTCATTTCAAGTTAGTTTTAGGCTCTATTCCTAAAGGCATAATTGATCTTATATTATTTTTGGAAAGTTTGGATCTCATCCATTTTATTTTTCGGTTCATTCTTTTCTTGGTTATGAAACTCATAAGTTTCAACCATGAGGGCCATTTTGGTGGAGTTGGACCCACTATTAGGTGCTCTTATATTATTGAATTTCTAATATTGTCTTGATTATTTGAGATAATGTCATAAATTTCCAACTCACCTTAGAATATTTCAAAAGTTTTGTAAAATTATATTCAGTCTAACTCTCCATGGTGGCCCATGTTATGGACCCTACACCAATTAGGCAAATCCAATTCACATATATTTATGTCAAACATCTCATTGGTTTGGGTCTCATTATTATTATTATTATTATTATTAGACCTATTAAAAGGCCTATCATACTTTTGAAATGTTTAATTTTGATTATAACATTTCCCCATGTTTCCCATTTACCTTTGTAAATTTAGGAAGTCACTGCCAAACTTTTGAACCATTCTATGAATTGCTTCCAAGTCTCCCTTTGAGGAGTCAAGCTTGGTGTTATAAACTAGGTTTTGGATAACATTTTGGGTGTTAAATTTGTTAACAAAAACCAAATCTTGATTATTATTTTGGGGATGATCCCAACCATTAGTTTGATTAAATAATCATAGTTGTTGGCTAGGAATTTCATGGATTAAAGGTAATTGATTAAGGCTATGTATTTGATTCAAGGTTGACATATTATAAGTTGCATTTGAGACTAGATTTATAGTAGGTAAAGTTGGGTTGATGTTTGGGATAAGAAAGGTAGGATGCCCTTGTGAGTGAATTTTCTCATCAATGTGTATATCCTTTGCATATACATGTGGTAGCGTATTGATGATCATGGCCCTATGTAGGAAGATAAATATCATTGTATCTAGTGAATTTTTATATATTTCTAGTGCCAGGTCATCTACAAGCTGGTAGGGAGCTATGGTGAGGATATACGTCTTTTGATATTTAGCATTAAAATATCTTATAGGCTCATTCAGGTCCCATTTTAGGATGGTGAACTAGTGTTAAATGATATCAAGACTAATGACTCTCCCAAATTATACAATGGTGTCATTAAATTGGTTCTATACTATGATGGAACCCTTTAGCAAATTAAGGAACAAGTCATAGGATGCTTCCCTAAAGGTGAATGGGAAGAGTCTACAAAATACATCTTCATAGATGTTATTTACAATCCTAAGGCCTGCCTTGAAAGACTTGATATGTTCTTTGGTAGTTATACCCATGGATGGATTGAAGAGATGGAAGTATTTTTTAGGGTTCTTAGGCAAATCATGTATAAGGTTGAGAACATTTATGAAAGATCCTCCTAACCATGCCATGATTGATCAGATGTGAAACAAAGGATATAAATGCTAGCTTATTGGAGAGGTAGGGTGAGATTTATATCTCTTACATCCCCCTTTATCATCTCTATCTTTGTGATGGGTTTCTAAATATATAAGGGGAACTCTAGTTTCAAAATGAGATATGTTCTAGATCCTAGGAACTCTAGGAAGCTAAGCAAAGGATCTATGTTAAAAATTCATAATACTACAAAAGTCATCAAATATTACTAAATAGGGTAAGGATAAACCAAAATAGCATAAAATAACCCCATATAAGGGTTCATAATTAAGTAAAGTGGTCTTATTTTACCTTTATTGATCTGGATCCTTAAAATCTTTAAATCCTACATAGGCTTTGTTAAAAACTTGGTTTAACCTATAAGGATCAACATTAGACAATATATTTCAAGCAAAATTTATCATATAAAGCTTATCAATGTGTCTCAGTGTGAAATTTTTACAAAGAATATATTGATGTTATGTGAACATACTTAATTTAGACCTCTAAATACTTGACTCAATGATGTTTCACAAATACTTCACTTAGACATTGATCTTTACACTCATTCATCTCAGATAAAAAATTCTTAGTTCAAATCATGTATAACTTTTCAAATGTAGACAAAAAAGATCTTGATATACTCAAAGAATTTAATGACATGCCTATCTTTAATTCCCTTAAATGAAACTTAAATAGATCAAAGGGGAAATACCATAATATATTTAGGCTTGAGCCAATATTTAAAGGATATTTTGGAATAAACACTTTTCATAGGGATCTTTCAAGGGTTGAAAATATCTTACAAAAAATGAACAAAAATCATAATTTTTATCTAAATCTTTGTGTATTTAATGAAATTATGCTATAACTCAAACGAAATACACTATAATTTACTCAAAACAAACAAAGAGGCCCTCCTTATAGTGCCAACTTCTTATCCTATTGATGTATATCTATTTCAATTATATAATGTGAATAACAAAACAATACTTCTTAGTTTATAGTGTAGGTACTAGAAAACCTTAGGGCTTAATTCAATTTTGCTAGAATATTATGTGTCCACCACTTTTAATCTACAAGTAGACCCTACTATAAGGACAAAAGGAACTTAGTAGTGACACAATATATCTAAAAGTTCTTTATATTGTTATGATGTAGAATTAATTTTGTATTTTGCCAATTTATGCCCAAACTTTAAACAAACAACTAGATATTTATAGTGATCATTAATTTAAAGTGATTCATGTTTAAAATTTTCAAAAAAGGAAGCAGGGTAGAGCATAAAATAATTTTTTATTTTCAAAAATAAATACCAATAGATCTCCTTTAGTTTCTTCTAAAAATAGTGTAAAAAAACCTAACACCTATGAAATTATAGTGCTGGACTTAGAGTATCATAAATGTAGTGGGTATTCTAAGGTGGTTATAATGCATATGTCTAAAAAGTATGGTTTGAAAAGGATACCTAGAATAAATTAATTTTATAACATTTATTTATATGATAAAAGGAAATTTGGCATACATAGATAATTTTTTTTAGCATAGTAGAAAGAAAAAACTATCAAGATGCATTCAAAACACTATTATCAAATTTAACCATTTAAAGAAATGAAATCATATGTTATTAACAAATCTTTGAGAAATAAGAACATATAAAAATAATGAAAACCTTGATTAAATTTTAGGAATTCTTCTTTATCTCTAAATTAATCTCACAAAATTTTGTTTTGAAGTACAATAAAGGGAGAGGGCCCCTATATATTGGCCATCAAATGCCTAAGATGGTTACAAGAAAATTAGATATATGACACATGTCAATGAACAAGGTCCTTAATGTCTTAAAATCAAATAATATTCCCTATTCAAATAGGGGAACATTTTACAATGAATTTGAAGGGAATTAGGACATGATTCTCATCGAGAGAAACCACAATAGATGGATATCTCATTCTTAAAGTGATAGGCTAAGATCCTACTAATGTGGTCGATGATGTAGCTCCTAGCATAGAAGAATATGGATAGGAACCTACAATAGTTGAATAAGGAGTATTATACCCATATAAAGAAGAATATATCCTAAACAGGGTTGATGAGGTAGAGGTTCCTACAGTGGTGGCTTGTGGTTTGTTGGATGCTTGATTCTCATCTTCTATTTTCACTCTCCATGACTCAAAACATCTCTTGTAGTCACTATAAATAAATTTTAGATTGGTAATAGGTTCCTTCAGTAGCTTTATTATAATACCTACCATTACATCATGCTTGATCAAGATAGGTCCTATATCTTCATTAATTTCCAAATCCTTTTCTATCCTCTAATTGGTAGATGATGCCAAATATACCATCTGTTACCTAAAATTTACTCCTCTATCCATGGCCTACTTTTTAAAGTTTGCAATAAAGTTTTTAAATTAGGCTATAAATGCATCTTTGATAATAATGGAGCCATCCTTATTGTCTAGGTGCATGACCTCAACCTCTTTTAGTAGAGTTATGACTCTATCACCTTGCTAAATGAGAGATTATCCCAAGGATCTCATTTCATCAATCCACTAGTTCAAGACTTTCCTTCTACCAATTATATAAGACTGATCAATGCTCAAGTCCTCTAAGAGGATCAAATTCAATTTCTCAAACTTATTCATTCTAATCAAATTCACCAAGTTGATTATCTTGTTATCATATGTACCATATGTAGCTTATACCTTGAGGATCCTATTGTAGATTTATTCTCCCTTTACTTTATATTGGGCCAAGGTTTTTAGCATGACAAACATTTCTCCCATATCCCATTCTACCCTTGTTATGGTTTCCTCTAGGAATGTGGATTTATGCTACTACTCTAGGTTAATTTCTCTCTATTTTACTCCTTTTATCAATTTAGTATCTACATCACCATATTCTTTTAAAGTTGAGAGAGGGTCCTCATACTATTATTGTTGGCCTAGATTGTCTCTCTTCTTCTTAATTAGATTCAATAGAGTCTCTTTAGACTCATACATAATTGTTTGGTCTAGATGGCTAACCTTCCTCTTGGTCAACCTCTTCATGGCTTCATCCTTATTTTAAAATTCCAAGGTGACCTATGTAGGCTCCATTATGACTAGATATTGGTTCTATAATGTAGGTAGCTACATCTATTTTATCCATGACTTATCTAAAGAACCACTCAAGGGCTATGTATATGGTGGAAATTATTGAGCTAGTGTCAAGCCTTGGAAAGTGGATGTCTGAGAGGAAACTATGTGGGTGATTAGGAAAAATGTAGAGATGGGAGTTGAAGTGGGAAGCATTATTCTCAAGGATTAAGGAGAACTAGTGCTAGCTGAAGCACTAGTTGTGAATAAAACTTGGGGAATGACAATATGGGCCTCTTCTTTGGTAGTTTGGGACTTAGTCTAGGCATGGGTATGGGTAGTACTAAAGGTAAATTGGCCATTTTTGAGACCTTAGAGGTGGATGATATGACAAAAAGGTTGACAGTGGGGAATGGCATGGTCACTGATCTAATTATAGGTTTACTAAGGGGCCTATAGAGGGAGAGGTTCATATGGTCTAGAGTTGGGGGTTCATAAAATGTGCTCAAGGGTTTTTTATAAAATAATGGAGGTAAACAATCACATTCCTAACATGTGACATGTTTTTCTCTCTAGAAAGAAACAAGGGAGGCAAACCTACTATTAAATTTGTTGGTGTTGGAATAGGTGTAATGACTACCTCCACTAAAGGTATCACCTACATTGAAGTAATGATTTTTACTAGGGATGGGATGCTATATGGGGCTCTTGAAGTAAAATCCCACTCAATTTCCTTCTCTGTATCAGCTCCTCCCTTCTCCAAAGTAGGAGATAATGCCTATAGTATTTTTTGACTAAGTTATGGGTCAATCGGTCTTTGTTCCTTAGTATAATAAGTTTGAACTATAGATGTCGATGCTCTTTATTGAGTATCTTGATGTTTGAAAACTTGGTAAAACCCTATATCATCCAACCTCCATTTTACCTATGGGATATTATAAGACTTTAGTCTCTGCTTCACCTCTATATCATTGGTTGCATTGATGTAGAATTGGTCTTCATCTTCATGCTCATGATGCTTAGAGTTTCCCTATGCTTATTGATGTGTTTGGATGTTAGGTGTTCAAGGTCCCACTCCCTATTGAAATCCTTTTCCAAACCAAATGTGGCTCTTTGCTTGGTATAAGAAACAACTAATTTCTAGTTTTTAAATTTAAACTAGCTAATGTTGGATAATTGAGGATGAACCAGTCCTATTTTCTTATTCTCACACAATCCATCTACCACTATGAGTAGTTGGAAGGCAATCTATTATTTAGATAAATTTTTTGGCACTATGATAGGAAGCCTAAATGGGGCTATCTTAATTCCTACTACTCTTATTATAGTGTAGTTTAGATAATACTAGTATGCTCCCAGGGTGTTGAGTGTTACTATGATTTTTATAGATAATCTGGGCATGGGCCTCTCATGGATGGACCTATACACTACTAGATATAAATATTTATAAATGGACCACATATCTTACTTGTACTCATATATTCTTACCTTAGAGAAGATATGAGACATGGTCCACTTTAGGTTCAGATCCCAATTTGTGAATTAGAAGAACTTTTAGGTATCACAAATGACATTTACTAGTTAAGAAATCATATAGAAGTGATTTCCTTGGTTGGCCATGAGCCTCCTAATCTAAGTGTCCAATTTTTAAGATATTATTTATCCTAAATGGGTAGTCTGTGAGTCATCCACGATCATGGATAAAAGTGGAACCCACTTCTCATCTACGTGGCCTATGTCATCAGCCTCATGCGACCTATTCATCATAGCCATCTCCATTCTTACCCATTTTTTGAATTAGGTGATGGGGATTTGTAAATGGACCCCCTTTTTTTCTACCCATTCCCTCAAAACTTCTCTAATGCTATGTGTTTTAAGTCATCGAGTGACAAAGTAAATAATCTCTAGTTTGAAAAAATATAACAAGCCTAAAAGGCTAGCTTGGATATGAAAGCAATGTTATTACACAAATTATAAGAATTAATCATGTTATATACACACCTAGATTGGAGAAACATTTGATATAATAAGTCTATGCAGGGGAGGACCTCTGGATTAGATACAACCTTGTGCAATCTTGTAGACTTGAACACCAAGATATCTGACATATCTTCTACATCATTAGGGATTTCCTCATCATCATTGTCCCTATCTATAGTCCTTTCCACATGGTATAATATATCATTATAATGCTTGTCTTTAGTATCTAGTGTAATATAATTGAAACTAGTGTCTTAGAAGATGATGTTCATTCCATATGAATAGAGGAATGAAACTTTCTCTCACTTGGTGGCTCTAGATTTTCTTTCATCAGCCATGGTTTCTATATTTTACTATTAATGAGATTGTGGGTTTTCTTTGCTTTGAATGAATGTACATAAGTTCTTAGAAAATAACACAAAACACTTTGGAGTTCTTTTTGTAGATATAAATTGAAAGTGAATGTAATACCTTGAGATGACAAGCTTTAAACTCTAGATTTTTAGAATTTTAAAATGAAAGATATGAGTCATAAATGGTAATTATCTTTAAATTGATTTGAATTAAATCTTGGGTGAATTTTTATTTTTGTTCTAACATATTTAAAAATACACTTTTATAATTTATCCAATCATTTCTTTTGGCTTGTCCATGTGTCCCTTTATTATAGAATTAACTTTTCCTTGAAGTGACTTGGATTTATAACCATTGAAATGAGACCCATCAGTATTTAATTCTCACCAAAAACTAGTGATTTACGTATATTTGTGTACAACCTAGGTGTCATACTTGACATGTACTCAACACTTGGTACCTTTTTGTGTACTCCATATTTTTATTTCTAATATCGGGCTATCTAGATAGATTATGCAATATTCTTTTTAGTGTCACCTTCTGATTAGATCACTCCTAATTTTGATGTTGTATGGCTTGACCTTTTTTTTGGGCTGATGTGGATTTAGGACCTCTATTATCTTTCCAAGTGGTAATATTTCATTGGCTCTCACTATCATGTGACTTTATTATATTAAACTTGACCACTACGATACTTAGCCATGTGTCATCTTTTGATTGAATCATTCTTTGCTACATTTTGTGGTTTCCTTTGATCATAATATTACCATGAGGTAAGGGGTCCATATGTCATCATACTATTATTTTTAACTATTGAATGGCGTCCACATAGCATCCAATTATCCAATATTTAAGTGACTAGTTACCAAGTGTCATCTTCTCATGTAATCATAACATTGATACATTAAACATTGCACCTTATCTTTGAGGATTTAAAGGGTGAAATTTAGTTCCAAGTGGCATGATTTAATTTCATTACTTTGTTATAGGACTCTTGAAATTAATTAGGGTCTTATAAGGCTAAGATTGGGTGCCATGTGACATGCCCTAATTAGGTTTCTCTTCTTTATAGATTGAAATACAACTATCAAATGACAATTGGTACATCTGAATTGGGTCTCTTGGTCATGAGGCTTGAAAAAAAAGTTGGGATACTTATAAAATCATGACTAAGTGTTAGGTGGCATGATACAATTAGATTTCTAGGTCATAAACCTTTTTAAAATTTTCTTTGAACTTTGAAAAGTTGCAACTGAGTGATAAGTGGCATGTTACAATTGGGTTGTTAGGTCATGAATATTTTGGAAAGATTAAATTTATATAATGAAGTTTTGGAATTTATATAATAGAGTGACCAATGCATGTGATATTACCATGTGTTAATTGAGGCTAAGTTGGCATTGAATTTTTGCATAAAGACAAAAAAATGTGAAAGTTAGTGAACTATGTGATATAGAAAAAGGGGCAAGTCTAAATTCATAAACTCCGAGTACATAATATAAACTAGATCCTAATTTAAAATTTAAAAGAAAGGTATGTCATAATATAAAATTTATGATTTCAACATAGCCAAAGTAATACTATGATTTGGAAACCTTAATTAAGTAATTTTCATTGCATTTAAGGGACGATACCTTGGTTTTCCAAATTATAATGCATTGCAATAGCTCTTTTAAATAATTTATATCATTAAAAAACAATTGAACTAGACATTAATGAAACATTTTAAAGAGGTGCCCATTAGCATTTATCATGGACTAACATGATTTTTAACTTTTAAAATCACATAAAGGGTTTTTAATCATATGGGATCAATGGTAAGGTATGTTTTAGGGTAAATGACCCAAAACTTCATAGGGTTCCCATTTTCTTGAAAATGGGGTGTGTTGATCTCAATAGATATATATCTCAAATTCATAGTTGTGGTAGAATTATATACATTGGTACTATTGTTATACATAGTTTCAACATGATACATATCCATGGTGCATATGTTATGTAATTTACACCTAATATTGAAAATTTCAAATTGGTTTTAAATTTTAAAACACTCTCAGGTTAAATCATCCCCACTTAGATGTACTTTTACACAATGATACCCATGATGTACTTTTATGGATTGTATTGAGCCAATCTACTATAATAGTTGGTTTGATTTTGGTATGGTTGAGGTGATTAAATCATTTAATTTTTCCAAATTTTTAGGTTGGAATTTATTGTATCATCTAGTCTTAACAATTTGACAATATGATTGGGTTGCATGGTTGAGATAATCTCAACTCTCAAGTGGTAACTCACCTTTTATTCAAAGTTGGGGGCATGTTCCTTAGAAATAGATTTATCTATCTCTCTATCTTCTTAGATATAAACACTTTCCAAATTTATATATTTTTCCTAATCTTAGTTTTATATCCTTACAATGATACATATTTAAAATACTCTTAATAAAAGGCAAGATGATAACTAGTTTATGCACAATGATATATATAAAAAATTATGCACATTTTGTTGATGGTATTATTTAGTGTTAGATGAGAGGAACACACTTTATGATCTTGTGGATCTCTAATTGTGCTTATAACTAGTTTCAAGCACTTATATAACAAAGCACCAAGTAATATTGAAAAAAAACACAATATGTGTGTGTGTGTGTGTGTGTGTGTGTGTGTGTGTGTGTGTGTGTGTGTGTGTGTGTGTGTGTGTGTGTGTGTGTGTGTGTGTGTATACATATGTATATATATATATGTATACATACATACATACATATATATATATATATATATATATATATATATATATATATATATATATATATATATATATATATATATATATATATATATATATATATATATACACACACACACACACACACTAAATGAACATGTATATAATCAGTTATGAATCTCAATATGATATGGAAACAAGGAAAGATATAATCTAAGTCACAATTAGGGATTCCCACAAGATCATAAACTAGGTTCCTCTAACATAGGCATGAGACTGCCCCAAGTAAATATTATTTAAGCACATGTTGTTGATGGTATTATTTAGTGTTATATGTAATATATATATATATATATATATATATATATATAGATATATATATATATATATATATATATATATATACACTAAATGAACATGTATATAATTAGTTATGAATCTCAATATGATATGGAAACAAGGAAAGATATAATCTAAGTCACAATTAGGGATTCTCACAAGATCATAAACTAGGTTCCTCTAACATAGGCATGAGACTGGCCCAAGTAAATATTATTTAAGCACATGTTGTTGATGGTATTATTTAGTGTTATATGTAATATATATATATATATATATATATATATATATATATATATATATATATATATATATATATATATATATATATATATATATATATATATATATATACACACACACACTAAATGAACATGTATATAATCAGTTATGAATCTCAATATGATATGGAAACAAGGAAAGATATAATCTAAGTCACAATTAGGGATTCCCACAAGATCATAAACTAGGTTCCTCTAACATAGGCATGAGACTGCCCCAAGTAAATATTATTTAAGCACATGTTGTTGATGGTATTATTTAGTGTTATATGTAATATATATATATATATATATATATATATATATATATATATATATATATATATATATATATATATGATTATGAATTCATGGTTACTTGGGGATAGTCTCATGCCTATGACAAAGGCACCCACTTTATTATCTTGTGGGCATCCCTAATTGTTCTTTAGATTATATATTTCATTTTTTCATATCATATTTATATTCATCATTGATTATATACATATGCATTTAGAATATATCTTGTGTGGTTTTCTTCAATATTAATTGGTATTTAATTATATAAGGGCTTGAAACTATTTTTAAGAACAATTAGGGATGCCCACATGATAATAAAGTGTGTACCTTTATAATAGGGATGATACTACCTCCAAGTAACTATGAATCCATGATTATATGTATAACATATGTTTATTACATCTAACACTATATAATACCATCAAAAACAAAAACACATTCATAAATTTTATATATATATATATATATATATATATATATATATATATGCACATGTTGTTGATGGTATTATTTAGTGTTGATGTGTATATATGTACATACATACATATATACACACATGAACACTAAATAATACCATCAACAACACATGCATAAATTATATATATGTATGTGTGTACATACATACATACAATTTATGCACGTGTTGTTGATGGTATTATTTAATGTTAGATTTAAGATATATAGGTTATACATATGATTTTGGATTTATAATTACTTGGGGGAAGTCTCGTGCTTATGCCAAAGGAACCCACTTTATGATCTTATGGGAATCCCTAATTGTAATTTAGGTTATTTCTTTCCTTATTTCCATATCATAGTGATATTTATCCTTTATTATATACACATTCATTTAACATATATCTTGTGTGGTTTTATTCAATATTACTTGGTGATTTATTAGATAAGTGCTTAGACCTAGCTCTAAGCACAATTAGGGATGCCCATAGGATCATAAAGGTGTTCATCTAGAATAGGCATTAGGCTACCCTCAGGTAAATGTATATCCATAATCATATGTATAACATGTATTTATTTCATCTCACACTAAACAATACCATCAAAAACACATGCCTAAACTATATACCTAAATTATATATAATTTATGCAAGTGTTGTTGATGGTATTATTTAGTATTAGATGCAATAAATATAGGTTATACATATGATTATGGATTAATAATTAATTGAGGGAAATAACATTCTTATTTTATAAGAACACACTTTATAATCCCATGGATATCCCTAATTATGATTAGAAATAGGTCCAAGCACTTATCTAAAAAAACACTAAGTAATATTGAAGAAAACCACACAGGATATATGTTAAATGAAGATGTATATAGTCAAGGATGAATATAGCTATGATATGGAAACAAGGAAACATATAACCTAAATCATAATTTGGGATGCCCAAAAGATCATAAAGTGGGTTCATCTAGCATAAACACGAGACTTTCCCCAAATAATTATGAATCCATAATCATATGTATTTATGTATGTATGTATGTATGTATACATATCAATTTTGTGTGTATAATATACATACATACATATACACACACATGTAGAGATATACACACATACATATACATATATATGTATTTATCTGTATATATATGTATATGTATATGTACACAAACACACATATGTATATAATTATAATATGCTCAATTGTGTAACTATGTAACAAAAAATGATAAAGGAATTTTTTTTATTTTTTTAATATTTTATGTTTTACTATATTTAGAAAAGTGTTTGAGATAAAATGATGGATCCCTACTAACCTAAAACTTGCTTTGAGTTGTGTTCCATTATGGTGTAAGGCCTTGATATTCATGTGTTGTCATAGTAGGGAAGCTCACACAATATTCTGTAATCGGTAAATAATAATAAAAATCAATGTCTCAAGGTGATTAAACAACACAATCAACATTAATAAAAACACTATAAGAATGATATATAAATCTGGAGTAAAAAATCACCAAACAAATAAATATATAAAATACAAAGGTAACTTCAAAATTCAATCAAGATAGATGTAGAAATTAGAATAACCTAGAGCTAATAAAATACCCAAGAGGGAACAATAATAGTGAAATATAATAGTGAGAATCATAACAAATAGAAAATATGTAAATAGAAAAAAATTAAATTAAACACTAGAGACTAGAAACAAGAGGAAAGTGAAAGAAAAAATCTATGTATAATAGATTATTTAGTTTTATCACATGAGGTTAGAAATAAATGATAAATAATAAAACTATCTATCTGAACATACTATGCATGAAAACCCTCCATATTATCTTCATGATCAAGATTTTGATATCTAAGGGACTATGATTCTAATAACCCCAACACATAATCATCACTAGTATCATTATAATCATGGGTAGTGTAGTATCTAGAATCATTTTCACTATCATTATAAACATTATAATTATGAGTAGTTTTTTAATCTATAACATCCTCTAATAAATGATATATTTTCTTAGTTTGGATGGTTTTCTGAATGATTGGACCCTTGATAGATGTTTTATATTGAATACATGCAAGATTTTGTGATAATATTACCTTTTTTCATGGATGTGTTGGTTCTTGTGTTTTAGATATATTTGTTTATGGTCATGTGATTTTATATTTTGTAAGCTATTTAGGTAAAACTTCATGTTTAAATTAACTTGTTGATCATAAAGAGTGCCTTAAACAATGATTAATTTATTATCACACACAAACTTGAAGTAGTGGTGTAATTCTAATGGAGTTTATTTCATTTGATTAATACATGGTGTCCAAGTAATAACTCACATGTCCCATTGTTTCTAATACATGAAACTATATTGAAATGGTCTTATGACATAGTAATAGGTAATTTGATACCTTTAAGTGGTGTTTAAGTAAGACCATCATATCCTTTAATATTAATTATTGAAACATCTAAATACCTTTGAGTATATCCATAATTAGTAATAATTACATTATGCACATTTTTATACATTAACCATTATAAAACACAATGTATATTCTTAACATTTAATGTGTATCTATGAAATCTTTCATAAATAGTTATCTATTATTAAAATCATCCTCTGGGATTTTATGGTCATAGAGAAAAATAAAAGGAAGCTCTTTACATTTATCTTATCAATCAATTCGTATAGCTTATGATTCATACATGGATTTGGTGATTATAAACCAAGTCTTGTAACTTATTATTAATTTTTGTGCATATATTTTTAGAATTACTTTGAACTCCATGTTAGCTTTAGTATGCACTAAAATAATGGCTTTTAGGAAAAGGTATAGACAATTTCCACTCTCACTATAGAAGAAAATATATCATATTGTATTTAAGAAATCATTTAAGTAAAATATAAGGACTCTTATCTAATCATGATAATCATGTAAATTACATTCACTCCATTTGTTGTGAAAGGACATGCTTATCAAGTGGTTGATCTACTAGATTTACTGCATTCTTAGTTTCATCCTTTGGTTGAAAAGAAGATCATAAACCTTAAATTTGATTGTTGATTTACATTGATATTTACCCCCATTAGAGGTATCAACATTAGTCTCACATTTGAGAATGTTATCATCTAAAATATTATTTTAATAGATACTAACTAAATACACATAATATTTTCAACTTTTATCAAATATTGATGATTTACATCTTAGAAGAACCCATCGAGACTCAATCTCTCTAAGTGCACACCCTAAGGGGTAAACTAAGAAAGGGGTGGACAAACCTTTGGTGCTTTGAAGGATTGTTGTCCCATTTACACATTATTACCAATCCAACCAGCTCCTAAAACCATGTTCTAAGCTATCACACCTCCCTTACACACTCCTTCAATATTTTTCCTCTTTCCATCCTCCTTTTTTGACATTAATTACCTTTTGGATAGTCAAATATATTAGGTCAACTAGGTTGACCTTGTACAGTCTAGGGGTATTTTTTACTTTTTGGGTTTGTTATCCTTTTGGCCAACTTAGATCAAACCTAATGAATTATCCCTAAAAACATACAGGGTCAATTGGGTCAAACCTATACATTTAACATTTATAAGAGGATTTAGGGAAAGATCCACCTATAAATACAAGATCATTTCATCTTTATTTTAATATGTAATCAAGAGTTATTATTCACTTGTGCTTCTTCATAATCTTTTATTCCACCATTCTACTTGAGGAGTCTTAGTCTAGGGTTTCTACTTGGAAAATATAGTCTTATGGATAGGTATTGGATGCTTTGAAATTTTTTAGTGATCCTTAAAAACCACAACAACCTCTTGCAAATCCCCTTTGGCCAAGGGAGAGATTGAATCTCGATGGGTTCACATTCAGGTAAGTATATTCTAACTTTTTTCTCCTTTCTTTAGTAGATAAAAGTAACATAAGTGTTGGCTCAAATAATATTACTCTTCATATTCCATGTAGTATGGTTCTAATCATACTTAGCTTAATTTAGATTCTCCTATAGATGTTTTGATTTCTTTACTAACCCCTCATGTTATGCCACAAACTTTGGTATGCACTAGATTAGATTTAATTTATTATTTATTAGAATAGGTGAATATTAAACCTAGGACTCTTTTAGGGTTGTTGCATGATTATGTTTGATTATAGAATCTGGAACTCTACCTCACATGGTTTATTGTGATAAGTGATACCCTAATTAGGTATATAAAATACCCATATTGGTCATTATCTTGCTAAACAAATATATTCCCAATCGAAAGTGTAGGTATGCTATATCTTCTCTAATCCTAGATCAATTTATAGACATGATGCATTTTTTATAAAATACATTTTGATGAACCTAACATGAAACTAAACCTTTTAGGATTTATTTCACTTTCTTTCATTATTTTTAGCATATATATGTCGTACTAGATTGACTCTATTGACCGAAATCTAATATTTGTGTATGGATTTTCAAAAATAGGCAACAGGATCAACTTAGATGACCTAATAAAAGTTCCCAAACTTTCAAAATTCTAGTTTAGACTACTAGGTTGACCCATTCAACCTTTTACACTTTTAGTAATCTAGATTCTGCTACTAGGTTGACCCAGTTGACCCTATACATTCTAGGCACTTAGCAATAGGATTATGTAAAGCTTGATCGACCTAGTCAACCTGGTTAATAGAGTTTTCAAGCATATTCCAAGGTTATTTATTATCAATATTCATTATCAACATCTCTAATCCACTAAGGTTATTTTATATCTCTCTATCTCTTTCTTTTCTATCTTTCCTTTCATAGTTTGTAGTCTTAAAAACTGCCCCTATATAGTCAACTGGATCGACCCTGTCGACCTAGTTATATGTTATGTGTGCTATCTGAATAACTATGTTGACCCTGACTGATCTTGTTCATTTTCAAACCTTGATTTTAGAGTATAGGTTCAACCCTATTGACCCTATTTTGTAGTTTGTGCATATAGTGTCAATACTATACTTTGTTTTAAGTTGGAATTAATCTTTATATGTTATTAATTAGTTCATACCTTTCTTTTATTATTGTTTGCATGTGTAGACACTATTTTTATACATCCTTTTGTATTAACATGGTGCATCATCACATTATCATGTTGTTTCTAACATAATGGTCCCCATTCATAATTATTTGAAATAATTACATTCACCTCACCCAGTTATCTTTACCAAATAGGTTAATTAAACTTAATTACTATGGTCAAATAGTAATTAACTCTTTTTTTTTACAATACCTAACCATAAAATCCTAAAAAAAAAACCTATCCAAACTCCTAAAAAATCCATCCCCTCATTAAAATAACCTAATAACTTCAGAGTGGGTTAAAACTATCTCTACCCTCATAAACACCCCCTTTGAATGGCCTAAAGATTAACTTCACCTATTTTAGTAAGATCGACATCAATTCTACATTATCGATTCCGATCAACCTAAAATAACATAATTCCATAAATATACATAAAGCTTACTCAGCTTGGGGGTGGTGACTATGCTTTTGGACTTTAAAACTCTATCAAAATTTCATTGCAACCTATGTATGGACGTTTTCAACATCCTGTTATCCAATAGAACCTCTGTTTGGGAAATTATATAATTTTTTTTGAAGGTTCTTTAACTCATTTTCTCAAATCTATTTTAAACCATCAAATGTTAGTATTTTATTTTAATTATTTCTTAGTTCAAGTTTACAATCTTTCGTACATGTCTGTCACTATTTTATATTTAGTTTAGTTATTTTATCAATATTACAAGCCATTACTATAGTATATTTTTATAATTTATCATTTACATAGAATCAACATCAATCCATATAAATTGATGTCAATCCTACAAGATCATCATTGATCCTTTCTAAACTATTAAAAAAACCTTGAAGTCTATTTTCAATACATAAATAGTCTTAAAAACCTATTAACTCTTGCATGTTATTTTCTAAAAATATTTCTTTCACATGTAGATGATTTTTCCTAGATTAGTGCATGATATTTTTAGCATATTTGATCTCCCCATTGTCTCACAACCTTTATTTAATAATCAAAGTGACATTACATTTGAACTAGGTCTTTGTATTATGGTTTTCACACCTAATCAAGAAAGAATTAATGAACAATTGGCTATAATCCAAGAGGATGTTGATATAACAACTAAATTTTGGGATGATTACTTTGATGGCCTTAATCCTATTATAGATTAGACATATTTGTTGTTATATATTTACATCCTATCCTTATACATCTTTGTAATTTCATGTTTATTTATAAATTTGAGTGTTAAACATGGGCTAACCGCCTAAAGAAGTAGATCACTTCTTAGGATTGGTTTCTTACTAGGTAGCCCATTCATATTTCTATTAATCAAGTATTTGTGAGTTAGTGTGATTTATAGGTCATTCTTCCCTAGCCAAATAGGAGTTAACACAAGCTTGATCAACAGTGTGCAACCGATCTCCATCTCTAGGTAATCTTAAAAACCTTGCATTTACTTTTTTTTTAGTAGCTAATTAGATCACATTGAAAGAAGCAAAAAAATATTAAAACATTTTGGCATGCCTGGTGGGACCTTGTGGATCTCATTTTTTTGTTTTAAAATTCAAAATTCTTGAATTTGCTCTATTTCCCTTTATTTGTGTGAATTCATCCAAAGAACATTAAATTTTCATTTTATTTTCTTTTTAAGGTTAAAATAAATTGCACTCACTTTTTTCCTAATTAAGTAATTCACATAGAATACTTTAAGCAGTGAATTCATCATAGTCATCACTCTTTCACACACAAGCCAAGTCATAGTCACAATAAACTCATTTAAATACTTGACATAAGGAAACTAACAGGGATTTCATCACCTCATGACAACTTTTTTTCATCAATCCCACTTAGATTTCACCACCAAGGGGAGGACCAACTCAATTCTCTAGCTAAGTATAATCTCTAGACTATCATTATATCTTGGCTAAGCACCCATACTGACTATGGGATTTTGATGTGAGGGGATCAAGCCCCAAGTATCAAGGCATGTATTGGTACCAATATAGATTTCATTTGAGCACCAAAACAAAAATCCTAAAACCATCCTCAGATTATCATTTCTTAGGACTCTCGTTATCCTTTTTTCTTTATTTCTTTTCACATCTTAAAATTAAAAAGAGATAAAAACTTTTTAGAACGACTTTAGTTTGTGCATCTTTCATCTACAATTAAAAGTGAGGTAATTAAAAAATAAATTATTGTTTTATTTTTTCTTCTTTTTCATCTCATGGTTTTGACTAGGAACCAATCAAGGAAAGAATCTGAAGAGGGTGTCACATCCTCTCCTATGGAACATATACCTAGCTCATCTTATACCCCTGAGTCCTTTGAAAATCTTGTGTTCCCACACTTTTATTCTCAAGGAGATCATTCCTTTATAGAAATATTGGATAATAACCCTATTTCTCTAAATTACTATCTTAGTAATCAAGAAATACACATTCCTCCTTTCCCTCATACCCAAGATTCTCGATATTTATATAGGATGCCTTTAAAGGGAACTGAGAAAACCAAAGGATTTACCATGGCCATGGTATCTTTTTATATCAACTATCTTCCATCTAGATCTAATACTCAGATGATGTAACCTTTAGAAAACTAATCACCTATAGTATCTACTAATTCTCTAACCCCCATTACTTAGATTAAAAGTGCTTATACCACTTATCCTATATCCACTATTCCTCCCCAAACATTAGTAGTATCAATCCTTGTAAGTCTCCCACCTATCAAAATGAGTCTAGCATACAATTCTTAAGATCTACAACATATACAAAAATCCCTCCGATGCAACCTCCCCAATATTATGTCTCTGTAGCTACTCAATATATGGCTCCATCACAGTCATTAGGTACCACTTATTTCCAATCTTATACACAACAAAATATTCTACTGTAGGTCTTATAGTACATGGTGGCATCCCAACCTATTATATCCATTGTAGTTGGATACTCCTGCTCACAACCCTTATCTACTATTCAACAAGGTGTCTTAGGGAATGTACCTTAGAATAACCCCCAAGTAGACCTCATAAACATCCTTATGAATAGGATGTCTAATTTGGGAGGCTCCAGCTCTTAACATAATACTATGCCCACATATGAGCAAATTTTTAAGGAGCCTATCCACCCATCTATTCCTATCTGACCGTATCCCTCACAATGGGAACTTCCCAAATTTACTAAGTTTTAGAATAAGGAAGATCCATATTAGCATTTTAGATCCTTTCAACATGCATGTAACCTTATAGCACATGACGATGCATTACTACTTAAGACATTTCCCATGTCACTAGTAGGAGTTGCATTAGATTGGTAAAGCTCCATCCCTCAACATTCACTCTTTTCATTTGGGTAATTGGCCCAAATTTTTTTTATAACACTTCATGATTAACATTGTTTGAAAAGTGAGTATCATAGATTTATATGCCATTTGACAATTTGAAGATGAATCCATATCAGACTTTGTAGTTCATTGGTGTAACTTGATCAACTAGTTAACCTTTTCATTACCACATCCTAAATTAATTGAATTATTTTCATGTTCTTGTACAAAATAATCTCATCCATGTTACAACTTCAAACCTTTAAAACTTTCAATGAGGCCTTTACTATGTCATGTAAACTCAAAATTTGGGGCATTAAATAAGGAAAAATTAAGTTACATAATAAAAACTTCAAACGTGACCCCTAAAAAAGCAATAATAGTAATCCTAAACCAAAAGGAGTGGAAAATGCTATTATTGTAAGAAATTCTTCCCCTCCAACACCCAATCAATCAGGACCATCCACTTCTCAAACACAACCACCTAGGGGCCTTACTCATTTCCCCCCTAAGAAATATACCCTTTTAGGAGAACCTTACACTTATGTATTGGATAAGCTCCTACAAGTAAATGCTATTAAGCTCCCTTTGATTAGACCAATTGATGATACACATCCTAAACATACTTGGCATAAAGAAGATGAGTATTGTGCCTATCACAAGGTAATAAGATATGACATATAATGATGTTAATACTTTAAATGATTGGTACAAGGCCTCATTGACAAAGGGGACATTCATTTGGACAATCCAAATGCTCCTCCCAACCAATATTTAGATATTTTCAAGTAGCCATTTTCCAAACCATCCATCCACATCAAACACAATCCAAGTTAACCCTAGAGAAACACAAAATTAGGCTACACATATGATTGATACAATCTATGACCAATTATTTACTAAAGAAACTCCAGAGCAATTGCTAGTCTTAGATCTCCTCAAAGGAGATGATTTTGATATAAGACAACTAAAAATTATTGACACAACTCCCAAAACATATATAAAGCTCCAAAATCTCATTACATGGGATCATTTGCATGAGCCATCCACTTCATCTTCCTGAACTAAATCTACTAAAAAGGAAAATGAAACCCATCTTTGAGATGTCATAGATAAACATCCTAATACTTCTAGAGTCAAACATTCCACCCCTTTGGTCCCTAGTGAACCTATTCATAATATGCCCTGAAATCATAATATAGTAGGATCCTATGAATTTGTTCACTACTAAAACCCTTTAAAATCATCCTCTATCACAACACGTCCTTACCTCAAAAATACTAAAGGAAAGGGTAAGTCTCCTATTATTGATATCTAGGATAATTATCTTATTATTCCATCAAAGAAAGCCTTAGCCCATCCTCAAGTCAAGGTCGATCTTTTTCAAACGTCAAAAGACAAAAAACCTTAGTTTGAATACCCCTTCTATTCTCAACATGTGAAATAACAAAGGGCCAACCCCTTTTATATCATTTCTATCATCTATTTTAGGTCCTCATTCATCTCTTAAATGGACTATCCCTATCATAGGTTCTTCCATTCACACACATGGGAAAATTCAAAGTCTCCCTCTGTTATTAAACAAACCTCCATCCTAATATCCACTATCTTTTACTAAAGGACCATTAGAGAAATTTATAAAAAGTTCCTAAGGTCATCCTACCATAAAATATAAACATAAAAACTAAATGATCAATACTTTACCAGAAGAGATCACATAAACTATTATAAGACCATAAAGTAACCCTTTGAAAGGATCTTACACTATAATCTTAAAAAAATTATTGGATGCATCCCTCATAAATATACCACCTTATGGCCCATCAACCTTCACCCCTAAAAACCTACTTGGCATAGGAATTGAGAGATATGCATATATCATAGAGTACCTAGACATGATACAAAAAATTATAATGCCCTTAAATCCATAATCCAATAGCTAGTCTAGGATGATGATCTAATAATTGATGATCTAAATGATAAAAATCCTAAGTAAAAAAGTTACCATCCTAAATATTCCACTAGCCCATAATCTTACTAGTCCTATAAGCAATAAAGAGTCAGTGGCTTCTTCAGACCCTCCATTATTACACATTGATGTTGTCTATGTATCCACCTACTCTCAAAATTAGAATCCTAATAAATCCAAAGTTTCAATTATAGGTGACACTACCCAAAATACACCTAAACCATCTAGACAAAAGGCTAAAGTATCTATTATTGTAACTACCCTAGCTAAATCCAAGGAGTTGGTATAAATCTCCATATTAAAACAACTCCACCAAATGCCTATAAAAATGTCATTGTATGAACTTATCAAAAAATCTTCAAACCATCGACAAGTAATGATAGAAGCACTCCAAACTATTGAGGTCTGATCAAATGAGCCTCAACCATTATCAATATTTATACCACTACCATAAACCATTATTTTCCAATCCCTAACAGTTATTTGCACGTTTAATGACATGACAACACCCATAGTAGGAATGATTTTCCTTCCCATTTGTGTAGGTCCTCACACCCTCCATGAAATCTTTTATGTCATAGAAGGGACATTCCAATATAAAATTTTATTAAGACATCCATGGATTTATATGAAGTGATGTATCCCTTCCACCATCCATCGATACCTTAAGTTTAAACATGAAGGCCAAGTCCATATCATCCATATTTATCCTCATCCCTTCAAATCATGCAACTACACTTTTTGAGCAAGTGATGTCATAATACCCTCACCTGACATAATCCCATCTTCATCTTCTAATCAATCCTCAACTAGTACAACTATTCTCACTTGAAAATTACTAGCTCATGAATCCATTGATCCCATGATGTATCATCTTTCAATAGGGGAATACCAACTATTAACCCTTAACATGTTACCCACTCCTAGGGAATACAACCATCCCAACAAGGAACCCATGTATCTACCCAACTTAGGTGAGCTTATACCATTTGGGCCACCTTTATTACACACCCACTTGATATATGGTGGAATCAATCAAACCACCCCAAGATCTAAAAATAACACCTATGATAAACCCTCTACATCTAATTTCTCATTTCTTAATAAACCCCAGTTTGCACAAACCTACCTTTATCACTGTGCCTAGAAGGGCTTCAACATGGGTAGATATGAGTAGGGTCCTCATAACATCACATTAGGATATTTTATAAAACCACACAAAAATCATGTATTAGGCTTTGAGAAAGATTCTAAATCCTATCCCAAACTCATTCTTCTACCATTTTTTGAAGAAGAAGAGAAATCTTCATCATCTGATACCTCTTCCTTGACTATTGACACTATATCCATTCCTTCTAAAAATTTTTAAGTCAATTTAATCTCCATATAATTCCTCATCTTTCATCATGATGTTGAGACCTAAACTATCCTCTTATCATATCCTAACTTAATAGGACATGATACACCAACTGTCCCTATTCTTTAGTGTCAAGATGATGAGTCAATCTTGACTCATTTAGGTGTTGAAAACTCTTATCTATGTAATTATCTTCCATCCAAAACATTTATCTTATTTAATAAATCCACTATTGATATTAATACTAGGTCTTAGGAAACATTAAGGGTTGTTAAAATTAGCAAAGCCTTAAATCCACAAGAAAACTAGTATTTAACCACTTTTTTATCAAACCATAGTGAGGCATTTTTATGGTCTTATAGCGATATACCTAATATTGACCCCATAATAGTTATCCATGATATCACCACCTTTCATAATGTTAAGTTGATAAAATAAAAGATATATAAAGTACATCCCCACATCACATTCCTAGTAAAAGAGGAACTATAATGCCTCTTATCTGCTAACTTTATTCAACTCATCGATTATCCTCAATGGATGTCCAACATCATTGTATTCACTAAGCCTACAGGAGGAATTCATATTTGTACTAAATTTTGTGATTTAAATCTTGCTTGTCTAAAATATGATTCCCCTCTCCCTAACATCAACCAATTAATGGACCTAATAGCTGGCCATGAAATTTTATCCCTTATGGATGGTTTTTTTTATTATAATCAAATATTTATTACATGAGAAGATCAACATAAAATTGCATTTATTACTCCTTGGGGGACCTTCTGCGACCATGTTATTCCCTTTGGTCTAAATAACATAGGAACCACCTATCAGTGGGCCATGACTTATAAATTTAATGACATAATCCACAAGATTGTTGAGGATTGTATAAATGACCTCCTTAGGAAGTCAAAATTTTACAAGGATCACTTATCCATACATAACATTATTTTTTAGCATTTTCTCTAGTATCATGTGCATCTAAATATAAAAAAGTATATTTTTGGTGTCTTGGTGGGTAAACTTCTAGGCTTCATCATTTCTATTCAAGGAATAAAAGTGGATCCTGCTAAAATCAAAGCCATTATAAAAATGCCTCCTCCATCAAAACTTAAGTAGTTATGTAGTTTACAAGGCAAGCTTCATTCTATCCATCATTTTATATCCCAACTTTTTGATCGATGTCAACCTTCCACCATTTATTAAATAAAGATAATCTCTTTGTATGGGATTTTAATTGTCAAGAAGCTTTTAACGCACTCAAATACTATCTTCTATCACCTCCAGTCATCACTCCACCTAAGGAGGGGCATCCTTTATTCCTTTATATATTAGCTAAAAACCATGCTCTAGGTGTTATGCTTTCCCATCGAGATGAGCATCACAAGGAATAGGTTGTTTATTATATAAGTCATACCCTGGTAAAATATGAAACACATTATCTACATACCAAAAAACCTATGCCTAGAATTTGTTCTTATAAACTCTAAGCTTTGTCATTACCTACTTAACCATAATATGTACATAATTATGACTACCAACCCCCTTAAGGTCATGCATTCTAAGCCTTATCAAAATCAATGAATGTCTAGATGGATCATACTTATAGCTGAGTTTGACCTAGAATTTTTCCATCAAAAGTTTGTTAAAAGATAGATTATTGCTGATAAATTGGCCAAAGTAACTCTTAGTGACAATTTACCAATCAATTATGAATTTCTTAATGAATTTATTGTATCCACTTCCCAATTAGTCCTAGAATATCAAATGACTCTCTTCTTTGATGGGTCCAAATGTGAGCATCGAGGCAACATAGGAATTATATTAATCCATCCTCAAGGTATTCCCATGCCTTTATATTTTAAATTAGACTTTGATTACACCAATAACATGGCTAAATTAATCATTAATTATAGGCCTCCAAATTACCCATACACTAGGATTCAAATCCCTTAATATCTATGGCGATTCTCAGCTAGTGGTCAATCAAATGAATGGTATATATCAATGTAAGAATGATATCTTCCAAAGATGTAAGACCTTAGCTGATCAAATATTATCTACTTTTGAATGGTTACTCCATCCAAACTACTCCTATATTAACTAATAAGTTTGTTAATACTATGGCATCTCTTGCCTCTTTTATCCCATCCTCATCTTAAGAGTCCAAGCTATTTATCCTTATCTATTGAATTAACCAACCTTCTTACACAAGAACTAATTTTTTAGATATCAATAATATCGAGGAAAACCCAGAGGAGCCATGGATTTACAAATATTTACTTATTTGTCTATAGGACTATCTCCTCCCCATCTATCCAAAGTGTTAGGCATGTCTTTCAACAAAAAATTGTTTGTTATACTATATTAGAGGGTGTTCTCTATAAGTGCAGTTTCAATGGTATTTTTCTTTGTTGTCTCTAAAATCATGAATCTAACTTAGCTATCTAATAATTACATAAAAGGTTATGTGGGAGACACTTTAGTGGTCATACAATCACTAAAAAAATCTTACGTCTAGGCTATTATTTTCCCACTCTAAATCAAGATTATTGGGTATACATTAAGAAGTGTGTAAAATGTTAGAAACATGTAAACTTATCCCATGTACCTATTAAAACCTTGCAATAAAAAAAGAGACTTCTAGCCATTCTCCCAATGGGGGCTTGATCTTATAGGGCAAATCAACCCTAAGTCCTCTCAGCATCATGACTTCATCATTACTGCTACATAATACTTCACCAAGTGGGTGGAAGATGTGTCACTTATCTCAACCAAGGTAGAAAATATTATGTATTTTATCCACTATCACATTATTTTTCATTTTATAATTTCATATAAAATAATAATAGATAATGGAAAATCTTGTAAGAATAAAAAAGTCTAGACACTATGTGACTCATTTAAAATCAAATTGATTTTTTTCTCACCTTATTATTCTCAGGCTAATGGTCAATTAGAAGCATCTAATAAAACCCTAGTAAAAATCCTAACCAAATTCATCAATGAAGTTGGGAAGGATTGGCATATTTTTATCCCTTTCACCTTGTGGGCATATCAAACTAGTATTCAAACCCCTATAGGTGCTACTCCTTTTTCCCTAGTCTATAGTATGGAAGCTATACTTTATTTGGAATCAAAAATTCCCTCTCTTTGTGTCTCCCTTAAAGACATCATTTTTGATGAGGATTTTCATCAGGAACATTTATCCTAGCTTGAACTCTTAGATGAGCATTTCATGAAAGCCCTCGATCACCTTTGTATATATCAAGAATGACTAAAATGAGCATATAATCAACATGTAAGAGAATGAGAATTTAGCATTGGAGACCTCATGATTAAATAAAATCAACATGTCACTAATATGGAATGAAGTAAAATGGGATTTTTTTCTCCTAATTGGCTTGGACCATACATTATAACTCATAAATATGGATCTGAGGCATATCATTTGGCTTCTCTTGATGGTAAACTAGAATGAGAACCTCTTAATGCATTGCATCTACATCCTTTCTATAGTTAATATATCTTGGATCATCTTGGATAATTTATCTCAAATATTATCATATCCCCTTATCCCAAAATAACAAATAATGATATGAGAGTTATCTGGTTATCTGGTAGTCACTATAACTTCAACCTTGAATATGAATAACCCATCTCTATTCATCAAATTATCTCATGGATATGTTTCACCTATAATAGGAGAAACCCCATATCATTTTTTCCATTATTTCTTAAAGGTTGTCAATTTTCCAAGATAACACAATCACCTCATGTAATGAACTCATGGAAACTATCCTAAGGTATCTTGTTATGCCAAACCCTGCATTGTTATCTTTGGAATCCAAAAATCAAGTAAGTAGTGAAAATCAAAAGTATCAAAATGGGATAAATAAATAAATTTATCATTTGAAGGACAACTGCAATCAAATATAAAGGCAAATAATATACTAATCCCTTAAAGGATAGCTGTGTAAAAACATCTAAAAGTATACCAGTTCCTTGAATGATGACTACCAAGTAGAAAATTTTCCACATTGATAAGTTTTCAAATTATGTTACTTAAAAGCCTTAAAAAATAATAAATCAATAAAATAAATTGTCAAAAGCAATATCCCAAGAAAGCTTCCCACATCGATCAACTTCTTAATTGTAGACTTCATGTATTGATCAATTTACCCATTGGCATAAAACTGATCCCTGAAAGATAAATATTGATTTTGAAATATGGTGTGAAGAAATTTATCTCTAAATCAATCCATCCACCATCCCACCAAAAACATATAATCCTAATAAATGACCAAGGTCAAAGCTCTCGCTAACTAAGGTTATGTCAATATCTCTTACAATCTAGTTAAGGATGTATATGCCATGTGTATGAGAGGTCCTTTTTTGATTATGGTTCACAATTCCAAGAAAATACCTAACATATAATTAATAAAACCCATAAAATCACAACCATTAAACATTAAAATCCATAATCATAATCCATTTATTAAAAACATATCTCATGATATAACATCTATAATCAAAAACATGTAAAATCCATAATCAATCATCCATAAACATCAATATCATATATGATAGCTATGATTAGAATTAAAATAAATAACATCTAATCTATAATCCATTGCATCACTTCATCAATAAAAACATACATGATCCATCCATAAACATAAGTAATATATGTATGTATGTATGTATGTATATATATATATATATATGTATGTATGTATGTATATATATACATACATACATACATACATACATATATATGTATATATATATACATATATACATATATATGTATATATATAGATATATGTGTATATATATGTATATCTATGTATATATATATATATATATATATATATATACATCGAGTGTCTATAAAAATGTCATAGCACAAATAAAATGGGGATCTTAACCCAAAAAATTTGATCCACTCAGTAAAATAAATCATACTGAGGTGAATGTTATCACCTCTCTCATCATCTCTTCCTCAACTCCTTGTACTCCCTCTACTAGTGGACTCCCCAGGAGCCCTTTGTGATCTACTATGGCTAGCCACATATGAAGTAAACCAAGCTATATCTAGTATCCATCTCTATACTATCCTCTCATAATATGACATCTCAATAAGCAAATCCCATACCTATGGAGTGGTATCATATCTAGAGGTGCAACACTAGATCTTGTAATATCTATAACTAGCCTCTCTACCAAAGTAGATCTCATCTGCTCTAGCTCTACTAAGCACCTGTACTACTCTTGTATGGCTTGGTCACACTACCCCCTTATGATATGAAGATCACCCTATAATGTGGTAATTTGATCCTATAATGTATCATGGGCTATTTTTACCTCCTATAGCTCAACCCTCAGTGTATCCTCCATGTGTGCATTAGGGGCATCCAACTCCTCCATGTGTGTATTTGGGTCATCTTGCTCAACCTCCTTCACCTCCTTAATGACTACCTCTTGTCATGGTCTCATTGATTTCTCCTATCTCATTGTTATCTTAGCTATAAAATAAGTGTCATAATCATCAGTATAGCCAATGTCATATAGATAAATATTAGTGGGTTCCTTTTATGGCCCCATCAAAACCACTATAGTATTAGAGATAAGCTAGTCTAGCTATGTATCATCCCATCGATACACACGTGGGGCTAATGGAACATCTTGTAGCAACCCAAACTGATGATAAACCCCATCAAAATAAAATAGCTTAATATGCTCAAACTTTCATCCATATACCCATATATCCTAGGTAAAA